>CM060948.1:355659353-355666853 GCA_030765055.1 Mantis religiosa
CTTTAAAGAAAATAACTGAAGCATGCTTTGTTGAAGAGCCCAGAAATCATCTGGTAACATAAATACAGCAAAATGTGAATTTAATGGACTGCTGTTCAATGGAATTCAAATTTAACGGATTAAATTTGGCGTTGGTTATAAAATAAATTTAAATGAAAGTTAAAAGATCTGCAATGATTCAATTGTGGCTCTGTGAAAAATTATATAAAAGTATGGTCAATAAATGTCCTTGGTTGTAACTCTATGGAGGGAGGTTACACTACATCAGCTATCAATGTATTAGTGGTCGATGTTTCGGTGCTTGTCTGATCGAGAAGGCTAAATTTCAGTGGCTTAGAAGCATCCGATATTTATAATATAAATATTAATCAGGCTTGTGGGCCGTGGTCTACTGGGCTCCCTTATCTTTCCAGACGTTTTGTCTGCAGCTGCAGCAGACATCTTCAGTGGCAGTGCGATCAGAGTGTCCTGGCGGAAGTCTCAACAGCAAGAGCAACTTCCGACAGGACACTCTGATCGCACTGCCAGTGAAGATGTCTAATGCAGCTGCAGATGAAGTGTCTCGGATTATGGAGTCCTTAGACCACGACCCACAAGCCCAGTTAATAGTTTATATTATACTGACACTGTCCATGAAACCTTACGAATATTAATGATATCCGAAATTTCTAAGACAGTGATGAAGGTAGAGAATAATTTAAATGAACAAGACTTAAAAGAGTGGCTGGACAAGGATGAGGGTTGACCAAGGTTACAACTCCTGGCCCATTTAGGTCCGCTAAACTAAGAGTTTAAAGTAAATTAAAAGAAAGTAATCAGTGATTTCCTTAAGGCTCTTATTTAGAATGATTGTGATTTGTCACAGTTTAAGAAAGTAATTAATAACTGAGTAAAATATTTTAGTTAACTGTAATTCACTCCAATTCTTTTCTGAGCTTTCCTCACTACCAAGATAAATTCTGCAGCCATCCAATGCATTGATGTTCTATTGAACAAATAGCCAAGGAAAAGTTACATAATAAAACCGAAGTTATGCTAATATTGAAAATAAATAATAATAAGAACCTTCTTATAAATTGATAATTTTATGATGCCTTTTTTATGATAAATCCAAAGAGATATCTCAATGTATTATATATATATAAATATGGTAAGTTTTATGCTTTTTAATGAAGGCTTTTGGTTCAGGAACATTTGCATAGAACTGACAATAGATTTTACTCAGAATAAGGGAAAACCCCTATGATTAATGTTACCCAAGTAACTCACTAAACCAGATTTTATATCAGAGGATAAGGCACTTGACTAATAAACGTTCTGTTGCATTACCGTTCTTTAATAGCTGAACATATAAATGAATTAATACAATTTTGAGTCGAACTTATACTCAATGCTCATTTATTGCTAGTATTTACCTAGAACGCATTTCATTAGGATCTTCCTAACATCATCAGCTGTTGTCGACTAATGGGTGCCAGTTCAGTGAACTCCTTGGAGGTGATAGGCGCATCTCTGTCAGTATCCTGATGAACTTGAAATCTGGATTTTCTTCAAAGGTAGTGTAGAAATTAAACAATTTACTTTCATATTTCTTTATAAAGATTTTTTCCCACATGGTTAATGCAGCTAGACCTTGGACACATTTTAGTAAGTGAATTTCTCGTTCTATGTCATGATTTTCCTTTCAAAAATGGTACACTACCACCTATTTATCTATTTCTTTATTCCTGATGTTCCTAAAGTGTTCTTTAAGCCTAATGTTCACGTTCCTTTTTGTTTTTCCAATGTAGAATTGGTCACAGTCCTTGCAATTTATCTGGTACACTCCTGATTTTTTGCCTGTGGGTATCCCCTTTGTATTATGTGATTTCAAAAGGTGTTGTACATTAAATTGGTTCTGTGGGGCCAAAGTAATATTGTGTTCTTTGAAGACCTTTTGGAAAAGGTGTGTAGCTCTGGGATGATACGTAGATTTTCTGTATGAGGTTTCATTGCTAATTAGGGAGAGAGTAGCTACTTGTTTGCATCTTAGTTGTCTTTTGAATTTATCTATTTTCTTGTTGACCAATTCAGCACTGTATCCATTGTATTCTGCAATGTGAATAATATTATTATACTCTTTGTTATATTCTATCTTGTTTAAAGGTACATGAACCAGTCTGAAAATTTACATATCATCCCAGAGCTACACACCTTTCCAAAAAGTCTTCAGAAATCACAATATTACATTGGCCCCACAGAACAAATTTAGTATACAGAACCTTTTGAAATCACATAATACAAAGGAGATACCCACAGGCAAAAAATCAGGAGTGTACCGGATAAATTGCAAGAACTCTGACAAATTCTACATTGGAAAAACAAAAATGAACGTGAACATTAGGCTTGAAGAGCACTTTAGGAACGTCAGGAATAAAGAAATAGATAAATCGGCGGTAGCATACCATTTCTGGAAGGAAATCATGACATGGAATGAGAAATTAAAGTGTCCAAGGTCCAGCTGCATTGAAAAAATCTTTATAAAGAAATATGAAAGTAAATTGTCTAATTTCTATACTACCTTTGAAGAAAATCCAAATTTCAAGTTCATCAAGATACCAACAGAGACGCACCTATCACCTATGAGGAGTTCACTGAACCGGCATCCATTAGTGGACAACAGCTGATGATGTTAGGAAGATCCTAACGAAACGCGTTCTAGGTAAATACTAGCAATAAATGAGCATTGAGTATTAGTTCGACTTAAAATTGTATTAATTTTGTGCTTCATTGTATCATAGTCCTTAAACAACGGAATATAAATGAATGTCATTCTTTCACATTGTGCTATTTACTACCAAAATAAAAGCACATCTTTGTTGCAAATTATCACAAAGAAGGCTATCTGCCTGTTTGTAAGACACCAATTTCTCGATTATGTAATATTTTAAGGCATATTTTCCCTATCAAAATGTGTTTGTCATATAATAAATTTCTTCTAGTTCTGTCAACTTCTGATATATTTCTAAGTGTCTTGAATGAATTTTGACACTTCATTCCTTTTTGTTTTAGTACTAACTTCTCATGAACATTCATGAGTGTTTACAATGCATGTAATATATTGTCACCAGATTGTCAAAGGCACGATAAAACCAGCGTTAAAGCCATGCGTATGCCAATGAGCGTAATCCTACAAACCTACAAAGTCACAGATGGTGTCAGGAGTAGAATAAAAAGTCCAACTAGCAGAAATTGAAAGCGTTCTTTATTTCCGTAGAAATTTCCGTACAGGTCTACCAATAGCAAGATGACGTAACACACACGTTCGAAGACTTTTAAGTACAACTGACACACTTGACCTCTGCACCGTTTAACATGCCAAACACTGCCTCTCTGCATCCACACACTCCTATTTATAAATGAGTCGGCTGTTCTCAAAGTTTCTCCACACCAGGAGAAGTCATACGAGAACTTCACGGTCTTTCCAGGCGGGCAGAGAAAGGGAAAGAAGAAGTCCAGTCACCAACATGGCTGCCCCTCTTCCTACCCCGTCACTACTCCACAGTCACTAGGCCATTGGCGTAGATGTGGCTTATAACACTAGGTCTTTCCTGCCAGCCAGTTTTATCGTGCCTTCGACGATTGTGTGACAATATTTTTGCAGTAACACACATAAAAGCCTTTCTTCAGCTGTCAAATGTACTGTCAACAAATTTTTATAATTAAATTTAACAATAAGCATAGTAATAATACTCTGTGGCATCAAACTTGAATAAAAACTGCAATATGCTCTGTATTATTTGTGGAAAATATACTGAGCAAAGTTGTTTATTCACTTATATGAACTTTCCAACATACAATATAGCCGACTACACAGTGCTGCTAATTCTAACTGCACAGGGTTCTCTTCAAGCTGCACCATCCATGTGAAAGCAAAATTTGTACACGTAGTAAAAATAATGAGAAATACACGTTTGCTGCTAGTATGGTGCATTTCACTATTTGATTAGAAAAATGTATATTTCATATGAGAAATGATAAAACAAGTGTCAGATTTTGTTAGTATAAAAAATGGGCTGCAGTGGTAACATGCAATGTGTACCACACCACAGAACAGTAGATTCTGAACAATACATCTTTCAATTAATTGCATTTCATTCACTGTTTGCAGTAATCTGAAATTTGCTACTACTTCCTCCTCAAGCATAATAATTGAAAACCACATTGTTTCACAGGATGCAATGTGAGCTACAACAGTTATAGACTCCATATTTCATAGATTGGCAATTAATTAAAATTAAGCTTTCTCAGGCATATGCTTGAAACTCCATTCGTAAAAATTAAATGGTTAAACCTGTTCAGTTTACAAATTTTTACAGCTAGTAGTAAATATATTATTTTCCAAGAAACTTACTGAATCTCTTTTTTTTTCCACACATGAAAGAGAAATTGTTTACAGAAGATTTCTTGGGTCAGGAACTATTAAAGTCTGTGTTGAATGTAACTTGCATTCTGTATTTCACTGTAAAGTTACATCATGCTTTTATTTATTTCCATCTAATATCCCATGCCAGTTCCCTGACCATTATTAAATTCACAGAAGGAGACAATTTCCTTCATATATAATTCTGAAATCAGAGTTAACTTGAGCCAATGGATGTTGATCGTCTTTTAGATCTTAAAATAGCTCCTTCCTAAATGTACTATGATATCTGTATTTAGGCAGTATTCTGTACCATCAACCAAAGTTTGGTACATGCTATAATTTATACATGCCAAAGAACATGAAGAGGCTATATTTTATTTTAACTTTGATTTTTTCACTTCCAATTACATCAAGTTTTCCTCTCAGCATTTGATTTTTCAACAATGATCAATACTTTAACCTCAGGCGCTCTTCTGCTAAATACAACTTTTCTAAATATAAAGAATTCCTTCCTGCATGGTTTTAAAACTTTTAATGGGACTATTATTAGTTTCTTGGTAATGAGTCCACATTTTGTTTTTTATGAGCCAAATTACTTAATCACTGTGGTTAAATGCTGAAACAAAATTTTGCTACACAACAGATAAAGTAGCCTAGATCGTTTACACATTTATACAATGCATTCATGTGCCAAAGCAGTATTTTTCTGGAGTTCCCTTTTAATCTTGCTCTTTTTATTTTTATTTTGTTATAAATATTAAATGTATCGGGAAATATGATTGTTATTCCTTATAAAATGCTCAGATTGATAAAAAAAAATTAGATTTTAGTAAACAATTTAACTTGTGAACAGCTGCAAAAGATTTCAGTTAAATGTACGCTAAAAGTACTTTCATACAGCCTGTTCTCTTTCTACAAAAGGTTTATGGATGAACTGAAATGTACACAACCCCATCTTTGTAAAATTATACCAGGTTTATATTGTATTTGTCAAATTGGGAAAATAAAAAAAATTATTCAAAGGTTTAAGTTTTGTTGAGTCACTTGTTTACACTCACCTTCACTTATTTTTAGGGCCGCGGCATGGCTCAGTGGTTAGACCGATTGGCTCTCACCAAGGCGGCCCGGGTTCGATCCCAGGCGACCGCAAAGTGAATTTTTTGTGGTGGACAACTCGGTGCTGGGGCGGTTTTCTCCAGGATCTCCAGTTTCCCCCGCCATCTCATTCCACCGGTGCTCCATCTTCATCTCATGTATCATCAGTGTCACCGCCTGTGGTGCCGTATGTAGTAAAAGCGGTCGTTAAACACTACACATTTCATTTTTCACTTATTGTTAAAAATGCTGTGACTGATTGGTCACTAAACTGCTGAGGAAGAAGGAAAATGTCCTGGAAAACGTTCCAAAGTTCTTAAAAATAATAAGTGAAGGTGAGTGTAAACAAGTGTGACTCAAAAAAACTTCAACATGAAGAAAACTTCACTGTTAATAATGCTTCTATTTGTGATATTTTATAATTCAAAGGAATGAAGATTTTTATGGGTCGAGTCTTCTCCAAGGAACAGAGATATCAATATACATATTTGAAAAACAAACATGTTGTTAAAGGAACTGAATTTGGATTGATGGGACAAAAGAGTATGAGACTGACATTAGCATTGGAATTTGAACCACCGTGTTGGTTTAGCAGAGCAAAAACAATGGAAGTCTGAATAACAATGAGATGCAAGGCCAAGCGGGAGAAATTCAAAGCACAAAGAAGTGAATCAAAATAGGGATTGGGGTTCAATGTGATTTTTTGGAATGTAAAGGGTTTAAAAGAAAGAAAAAGCAGCGTAGTGTTTATTGTGTTAAGGCTAGACAATGTAATAGCAGTTGCTGAAACATGGTTTGATGAAGGTGACAAGGTAGATCTGGATGTCTGTCTTTAGGAAGAAATGGTCTAAGGGAAAATTTGAGAAGTAGAGTATCTGCGCTTCAGGAGTATTTGGGAAGTGTTAAAGTAGTGAAATAAGAGGTTGTGGAAGGTTAATCAAGTGATATGGTTGAAAATTGTTGGAGTGGCATACAATCCATCTGCATTGTCTCAATTTTACAATAAATTATGTTGTGATCTTAGTGAAGACATTATAATTTAATGTTAAAATACACCAATATACAGTACATAATTAAATTATAATAAATAAACAATAACATTACTAAATTACTAAAAAAAAGAATTACTAAATAATGGATTCTTTAAATGCTAGCAATCACTTTCCTTATGCTGGTGGAGAGAAGGAAGTTTGGAAAATACGACAAGACCTGTAATAAGGAAGGTAATTCAATGGTTGAATCATGAATGCTAAGTGGTTCTGTCATATGAGTTTAGAAAGCGCGTGGGAAGTAGTGGATTAGTATACAGGATGTTCTTGTACTCCTAACAGGAACAGCTAATGAAATGGCTCAAACTGAAATGGGACAAGCAACAGCAAAGGATTCAAGGTATAAAAACTGAAAAAAGCATATGGACAGTAAAGCACACATCAAAAGTGAATCGAGAAGTTATTGACAAACTGCTTCCCTCAAGCTGTTTTTCATAGTACATGCTCCAAGAGCTTTTGCTCCCATAAAGACTCAGCTGAGCAAATGCTCTTGCAAAATATACTGTGAAAAACAGCGTGAGTGAAGCAACATGTCAATATCTTCTTGGATTCACTTTTATTTTAAGAAAAAATTGGCTATTATGGAGAGCCTTAAAATACTGGCAAAAGATTTTCAATTTTTATGATCAAGAAACGGATCTAAAAAACATGGAATGGTTAAATGAACTAAAAAATAATCTGGAAACTAACGCTATGGTAGATATTTGGAGAAAAACAAGCAATGGTTATATACGTGAATGCCCATTATGCAGGGGAAGAGAGGATACACAATTCATATTTGGGTGCAGGGAGGCAAATTTGGAGAAAAAGTATATGGTATGGAACAACTATACTGGTCGAAAAAATAGAATGCCATTGAGTTAGTAAGCACATGGAGAATCACTGTAAATAAATGGGAGGGGAGGATTATGTCATAATGGTTATCATAGTAACCATTAGAACAAACAATTA
>CM060948.1:355669353-355671853 GCA_030765055.1 Mantis religiosa
ATAATAATAATAATAATAATAATAATAATAATAATAATAATAATAATAATAATAATAATAATAATAATAATAATAATAATAATAATAATAATAATAATAATAATAATAATAATAATAATAATAATAATAATAATAATAATAATAATATATACCCATTACAGTTGCAACTGAATCACCTTCGCATGCATAATCTAATCGGACTCTCACGTGGCAGCACTAAGTGGCAACGTTGCCTCTCTCTCCATTCGAAATGTCAATCACTTTCTAGATTAACAACGAGTATACAAATAGTGATATGAAATAACTTTGACAAACGCTGTAGCAATTTACACCAATATCTTGCGAAAGTGAAAAATAAATGGAAATGGTTTGTTAAAAGAGGAAAAACCTTTAAATTTAACAAGTAATAAGAAACTGTGAAACATGTGGACTATTCATCTTAGTGGTCGGGGCCAAACAAGAGCGCAGTGCAATTAATGGAATAACTTAGTGCTTTAATAAAATTATTATAATAAGGAAGGTAGCAAATTAATGACTTTTTGTAAAAATAATTTGAAAATGTGTAATGGAGCTAGGAGAGACGTGATGAATTTATATTTATGAAAGCAAATAGTAAAAGCCTACTAAAATCATATGTAATAACTCTAACAAACTTCAGTTATTAAGAAATTATAAATTCCTCTTAGTACTCAGGACTAGTTTTGCAAATAAATAATTCACATTTTCAGCAAACAAGTTTATTTTGTCATCATTACTGCTGTGTCATTAATCTACTCCCTTTAAGTTTATTCATTGTTGTTAAGTTAGGGATTATTTTTTGTATCTATTAACCATTAAATCTATCGGTCCACATAACTGCTTTAAAAATTTAGCTTCTGGATTCATTTGATGGTTAGATGACCAAAACTGATCTGGCACAGCTGATTTATCAGTCTGTTTATACCTAATATTTCTAAAATTTTCCTTCGTTCTGGTTTCTAAATTACGTTTGGTAATTTAGAAACCACAATAAGGCTTTAATCATAAAATAAATCCAAAAGTTAAATTACTTAATGGTTTGGGAGAAAATCTCTATCTTTAAAAATAGAGATTCCGTAATGAAATTTGAAATACTTTGAATGGAATCTGTCAGTAAATTTGTTTTACTTAAAAAATAATCTGTCACATAATGGCAGTACCAATTACAACAAACCATCTTGTTTGCTGATGATGCAAATGCTTTATTTACAGAACTAGTACTGAGTACCGCAAAGAATTTTAAATTTGTTGATAAGATAAATGTTACAATTATTATTTATTATTATAGTATTTGTATTGCTTCACCGTTATTTTCAGTTTTTACATATTATTAGTAATAGTGTACTTCATTATCTGATATGTCTGAAGAATTGGATTGAAAACTGACTTCTAATTTATTATGAGATGCTAAACAGTAGCCATTTCAAATTGTTAATTAAAATAAGATTGATTGGGAAAAAAATAGAAAGCAGTAGAAAAGTTAAATATATAAGTAGATTTAAGTGAAATAAGTAAAATATTTTGGTAAGGATTAAATGTATGATAAAAATATATGAAATATACAAGTTCTTCAAGAGTTAAAATAAAGAGATAGTGAATATAAAATTGAAAGAAGCGAAGAGACAGTGAAGCACAACTTAGCACAAAAGTGAATCAAGAAGATATTGACACACTGCTTCACTCACACTGTTTTCTCACAGGACATGTTTCAAGAGCTATTGCTCTCATCCTCAGCTGGTACGCGGCGACTCGACTCAACTCTACTGAGTTGAGTTCCAGCTGATAAGAGCGAAAGCTCTTGAAACATGTCCTATAAAGAAACAGTGTGTCAATATCTTTGATTCACTTTTGTGCTAGACAGTGAATAGTTTACAGAAATATAAATATTTGTTAAATTTAAAGGGAGTCAATTAATGACACTAAACAACATTTACTTTTAAATATTTCCGGAACATGTTTCAGAGACTCTCTCCTCAGCTGGCCATCAATGGCCGAGTATCTGACCGGCTGAGGATACTGGAAAAATTTAAAAGTAAGTGTTGTTTAGTGTTAATAATCGACTCCCTTTAAATTTAATTTATCATAAAACCACTGTTTTCAACACTTCCAAGAAAGGAATTGCAATAAATATTTTTTACTAAAGCTACACTTATCTTATGAAAATTGATGTTAATACTTCTTTCTTCTTTCTAATGGAAACTGATTTCAAAAGCAAATCGCTTTCGTCTTCAGTCCATCAACTCCAAATCAAATCGTCAAGCAATCATTAATAGACTGAGGATGAAAGCGACTTGCTTTTGAAATCAATTTCCATTGGAAAGAAGAAAGAAGTATTAACATCAATTTTCTTAAGAGAGGTGTAGCTTTAGTAACAAATATTTATATTTGTGTAATATTTATTGCTTCACTGTAACTAGCTTATTTTTTTCTACGTAATCAGTGAATAGTTTGCTACTAGTGCTGAAAAGATGTGGTGTGAGAA
>CM060948.1:355674353-355881853 GCA_030765055.1 Mantis religiosa
AGGTGAAATGTGTGGGGTACAGAATTTTTTAAGTCTCTTATAATATATATTACTCCTGAAAGTTTGGCAGTAATCTAGTTAATATATGGCTCCCATGACAGTTTGCTGTCCACCACTACACCCAAAAATATTACTTCATTTGCAACATTTGATTCTGGGATTTCTCTTAAACTAAACCTAAGATGCTATGTTTTGTTTTCATTCAACAAGAAACCTTTAGCTCTAAACCAGAGATCTGCATGCAGAAGGGTATCTTCTACTATAGTTTTAAGGTTTTTATAGTCAGAGCTGGTACTGAGAAAGTGGTGTCATCTGCATATAGTAATGTGTGTGTATTTACAAAGGAAGGCAAATCATTAATCTTCAATGGAAATAATAGAGGCCCGAGAATGAAACCCTGGGGAACCCTGCATTTTAGTTCAGTTATTCTAGATCCCTCACCTCCAATACAGATAATTTATTGTCAATTCGTTAAGTACGATTAAAAAGGCTTGAGTGCTGTGTCACCTAAACCATGAAATTTGAGTTTGGTTAGAAGATGGGCATGGTTCGCACAATCAAACCCTTTCCTCAGATCACAGAAGGTAGCCTGAGCTGTTTTCTGTTTTGAATGCACAGAGGATATTTTTTACAAGAGAGACAATTGCATCTACAGTTGACTTGCCTTTGCTGAAACCATATTGTACCCCACTTATTATATTTGCTTCCTCCCAGTAAGCACAAAGCTGAACATACATGATTGTTTCTAACACTTTTGAAATTATTGGTACTAACGATATAGGACGGTAACTGGATGTACTGTTTCTCTCTCCCTTTTTATAAATGGGCACAACCCTTGACAGTTTCAATTTACTGGGAAAAATGACTTCTAAAATACAATTGTTTAGACAAGAGGTAAGTGGATACAACATACATTCTATTTCTTTTTAAACAGATTATTAGATAAACCATAAATGTCCACCCTGTCTGATGACTTTAAATGGATAAAGTATTCAATTATTTCCCTACTTTTGCACACTTGTGAGTGTTCATGGCGCTAGACGTCAGGGAACATAAACTGAATTTTCCAGAGTTTTATAATAATGCAGTTGTTCGAATCTCAATAATTGTAATTGTAACAGGGATATTTCTATATTATGCAATTGTTTTAAATATTTAGTTTAAAGTAAATTATAGTTTATGGATTACTTATGTTTTTAATCCAACGAAAATATCAGCAGAGCATCCGTATAGCTGTGAATATACTAACATTAAAAGATAATTCATCATTGTCATTGTCTTCAACGTCTGGGCAGTGCAAATTATGATGATAGTTTCCAAAACCTTGTTACATGTTATTTCTTTCCAAAAGTTGTTTTCTTGTACTTTATCTGTTTTCTCACATAGATCTGTTGTGTTCCTTGCAAATTTCTTCGTGAATAAGTCGTTTGTCAGTCAGTTTGAAAATATTTCTGTTTGCAACATAATTTGAGCCCACATTAACTACTGGATTGCTCTAAACGTAGTAATGGGAAGAAGGTGAATTACGTCTCATTGATCCAGCTGATACACTTTTTATTGGAAGAGTAGCTAGATAAAGCTGCTTTGAACTCACTAGAGATAGAATAGAGATTACGAACCATTCATAAAGGAAGATATGTGGCCAGACAAGTTCTGCCAGACTAGCAAGAAGTATATTATTTCCTCTCATCAAATTTGAGAAACAATTTGGCTTATTCAAAGTACATATTTCTTTTACCACGTCAAGTCAAATGTTTACGTTTCAGTTCTGAGCAATTTCAAATATACGTTCACGCATACATGCCAACCAATAATGATATTTATTACAGTGCTTACGCCGTAATTCATTGTTATAATACAAACGTACCTATTTATTTATTTTATGAAAACTATTTGAGCTAAAAATGTGTTTTTATTAACGGTTATAGTGTCGCAAATACATTTTTGATTCGAGGTGGCACGGGCGACCAGTCAAAGAGACGGGCAGCTCAGTGCAAAGAAAAAAGCTCACCGAAATGGTGGAGGGGAAGGAGACGCATTTATAGAGAGTTCGTCTTTCTGTTAGTGCCGTCTTGATGGAGAACATTCCGGTTAGCAAGTCAGCTATAAAAAAGGAAGCCACAGCTCATCAAGGGGGACAGTTGTTATTTGAACTCGCGTGCGTGAACAGCTGTGTTGTGGTCGTTGAACTTGGAAGTTGTATTGTGTTTGTGACGTAATTCTGCGATTGTCAGGTTGACTAAAGTGTGTTTTGAAAGCAATAAAGAGCAATTGTTTTTGTGTTTGTAGCCTGTGTTTGTGTTTGTCATGAACCCACAAAGTCACAATATTAAATTACTCTCTCCTTCCTCATTGATCAGTTTTTGTAAAATTTGAATTCTTGTCTTGGCGCGAATAGTATTTATTAGAGATTGATTAGTTTGCAGCTCGTCACACACCACTTAGGGGGATAGCAATATGACAACATCGCAGGACTCCGATTGGTTGCTCACCTAGTAGCACTCAATGACAAACACCTTCCCATTTGAAACACATAATTCATAGTATATATCAAATATAATTTTAAATAAAACACTTACATCAGAATTGCACCATAATTCCATAAGAACCAGCTTATAGAATCCAACAGCAAAGAAAGAATGCTGATTGTTTTAGGAATGGAACCTATTGAAGGCTGATAAAAGGATCACTATGAACTTCTAAAAATGTACAAAAGTAGAAATTTATCCATTTCCTTGGATTGTACCACAAAATAAATCTCTATTAGTAAACTCACATAACAGGTAGTGATAATTCAATCCCAAAATCTAAAAGAAGCCAGGAAAACTTGCGGTAAAGATAGACCTATAAATTGAGGAAATCGAAATATGGGTAGAATATGACAGGTAGCAATATCAGTGGAAACATAGTATACGGAAGAAGTCATAGATGTCGAAGAAATGTGTAACCTCTTTAAAAACATCACTCTTTAAATGGCAAAGGAAGTTTGCGAGATCAGCAAACCAAGAAAGAAGGTGATTACCCGATGGACATTTGAGGTAAAGAATGCAGCATATCTGAAGAAGAAACTGTGGTGAATATACCTTACTACTAATTACAGAATGACTACAGCAGGGTACGAATTTGGACAGTTTATGGAGTCGGCATTGGATGAAAATCAGAAGTTATTCTAAAAAGAGTTGAAAAACATAAGAAAGATTTAAATTTACAGGGAGTCGACTAATGACACTAAACAACACTTTTAAATTTCCCGGAACACATTTCAGAGGCTATTTTCCTCCACTGTCAATAGAATATCGACTGCTTCTCAGTAGTGTAGCTGGCAATATTTTGTCATAAGTCTCCTCTGGTGGCGGTTCGAGGAACTTCCTGAACAAATCTTACTGGGGTATCTCAAAATTGAATACTTTGTTCCAATTTTTTGAAATGAAGATTTGTTCCCATGTGGACAATTCTTGATTTCCTGTTGTATGTTTAAGTAGTTTTGGTTCTCGATTTATGCTGTGGTTTTTTCCCCCAAAATGCGTGGCTGATTTTTCTAATTGTTTGTATTTTATCTTCCTTAAGTGTTCCTGAGCTCTTGTTTCTAAACTTCTTTTGGTTTTTCCAATATATATTTCACTACAGTTACAGCATTCAATTTTATATATACCAGATTTTTAGTTAGATGGAATGGCATCTTTGATGTTTGAGCATACTAGGTTTTTTAAGGGGTAATGGTCGACTGGTGCTGGTTGAATGTTCTGCTTTTTGAAGACTTTATTGAATTTGTCAAAGGCCCATGGGTGGTAAGAGAATTTTTTGAAGATCATTTTAGTTTCTGTAGCTGAGAGAGTTGTAGTTTCCTTTAGTAACTTCTTTTTTTGCTAAGTTCACTTTTTTGTGTACTCATGATTTTGGAAAGTCATTTTTTGTGCTAGTTCAATAATTTTGTTGTATTCTGTTTCGTATTCTTCTGGTAAGAGGAATGTTGGGCAACTATCTGTGGAAAAGGATACCATCTGGAATTGACATTGGAGCAGGGCGTTGTTAATTTGTGGGTGCTTTTTGTGAAAGTAGCTGAGGTGATAATAGTACTGCGCACCTTCAGAAGCTGCACACGACCGTCCACATCGGCAGGAGGGTACTGTAATTTGGCAAAGACAAACTGACGGCAGTGAGCCCCAAAAAACATCCAGAAATTTGCACGGTGACTGATAAAGGATGTGGTAGTGCTGTAAGAAGTGAGGTGGTCGTGAAGGCAAATCTGCATGGACACCACTCAAGGAACATGGTACTGGACCAGAAGATTCCAGTAGAGGGACTACCATTTCTAGTGCATTGATGACTTGCTGAAAGGAAGTGGCAGTGAGGCTGCTGAAACCTTCAGACACGAATTAGAACAAGGACACAACTGAACTGGAGGTCAGCCAGCTGTGAGAGTGACATTGTGTGAGTGACTCATGGAGCCAGCATCATTGCAAGGCCTTGGACCTAAGCTGAAAGACTTACTGAAGAGGCTGGCAGACCATATAACCATGACACAACTGGAGGGCGTGTAGCATTTACTTGGATGCTAACAATCAGTTTTAAGCAAAGGAGACTATTATGGCCACATCAACTGAGTAAACCATCCAATCGACTGGAGAGGCCCAATCCACCTGGCAAGGAATCAACAAATAGTCATAGTCCTTGGTACTTCCATGTGGTCCGTGAAGAACGGCAAACTACGCTTCTGTGTGGACTACAGAAAGTTGAATGCTGTAACTTGGAAGGATGACCTACCCCTATCCTGGATTGATGACACCCTGGATACACTTCCTGGTGCCCAATGGTTCTTGGTCCCGAACTCGTAATCTGGATACTGGCAGGTACCTTAGATTCCAGACACAAGGAGAAGAGTGCATTGTTGACAGATTAAGGGCTTTGCAGTTCAAGGTTTTGCCCTTTGGACTCAGTAATGCACTAACCTCCTTGCTCACTTAATGGAGTCGGCATTGCGAGGCCTGACTTTTGACGCATGCTGCTATATTTGGCCATCATTGTGTTTTACACAAATAAAAATATTTGTAAGGAGTAACCGAGATTTCCTTAACAAAGGAGATTGACTGAGGATCAAAGCGATATGCTTTTGAAATCGATTTTATGAAGAAGAAGGAAGTATTAACATCAACTTTTTAAGTTAAGTGGAGATTCTTTAACAAATATTTCTATTTGTGTAATATTTGTTGCTTCACTGTGACTACATTCATTTTCTGTGTGATCATTATGTTTTTTTAATTAATTGACGGAAATTTATCATTTCTTTACTCTAGTCGTATATAGGCTAAGATATTTGATAGAGTCAACCTGAAAAATTCAATGCCATGGACGGAATTTGGACCACGGATCTCCTAGTTTCCGTGCAGTCGCTCTAAACCATTGAACTACCATGGCCAACAAGCCTAAGAGTTAAATGATGAAGCCTGGGGCTTAAGTACTTACAACAATAAGTCACCACAAAGGGTGCATCTCAAGTGTGGGAGCCCCTAGTGGTCTACCGGGAAAATATACGAGGCAAATGGAGAATTTAGTGTCAGGACGGCACGTTGGACATGGTAGCTCAATGGGTTAGAGCGACTGGACGGAAACCAGGAGATCCGTGGTTCAAATCCTGGCCATGGCATTGAATTTTTTATGTTGACTATCTATAACATCATTGCGGTTGGCAGCACAGATCTGAAGAACCTGATCAAGGTACTACAGAAACTGCACGCAGCGAAACTGAAGCTGAATGCGAAGTACTTTTGTGAAAGGAGTTTAGCTATTTGGGAAAATCTCACCAATAAAAAAAAGAAATAAAAAAGTGGCCATGGATATGGAGAAGGCTCAGGCTGTGAAGGATTGACATCACCTTAAAAATAAGCGAATTAAGCAGTTTCTTGTGTCTGTGCAGCTGTTACAGAAGGTTGTTAGGGGTTTCTCCAATATCACAAAGCCCCTCACTCATATGATGGAAGGACAGTGGCCTTACATGTGGATGGAAGATATCCAGGGCACATTTCTGGCACTTAAGTCAGCACTCACTGTGGACCAGTCTTAGGTTTCCCACAATCAGGTGACAAATTCAACATGGAAACTCACACCAACAGCAGCAGTACTGGAGGTGTGCTACCCATGATATAGGATTAACACAAGCAAGTAATATCCTACTACCATAATACCCTATCCAAAGCAGAAAAAACTACCGTGTTATGTGACATGAGCTTGTAGCAGTTATGAACTGAAACATTTCTGCAACTACCTATATGGTCAGTCATCCCACTTGAGGACTGATCACTCTGACCTGACTTGGAAATGGAGTTTCAAGAACCTGGAGGGCCAGAGAGCATGTTAGTTCAAGAGGCTCCAAGAGTAGAACTTTATATCCGAACACAGAACAATTTGACTATTGTCAAACAAACGAAAAATGCAATGGACAGTGTTTCTGGTATTGCTACATCTAGAAGACTCTTTTGGACTGTCTGGAATATATGATTTTGAGAAGGGTATGCCTGGGTTTGGGCTAGAGTCAATTAGAGAGTTAAGTGAGTTCAGTCACCGATGTGATGGTTATTAAGTCTTCAGTGAATAATGACAGGTAATAGTGCACCGCAATGCAGTACTAATTATGATATAGGAACAATGCCAGATCGATTGTGTTTGTTCTAGGTGTGTGCAACAGTGAGTTAGGCATAGCATTAGCACTTCAATAACCTGTCTAGAGACAAAGTGGGCTTAATAGTAAATGGTGTTTTCATTTGTTAAAATATTTCCTAACTTACCTGAGGCTGTGGTTCTATGGGAGGAACCAGATGTTGATGCTCCAGATGTGGAGGTCGAAGGCTTTGGTCCTGAGGTGCCTCTTCTTGGTTTTGCAACTGAATTTGAAGTGGTTCTTGTACCAAATTTTCCCTGCACCATAAAAGAACAAAAATTTGCTCTATTACTTCACATATTATCTACTCACTATTGTATAATATATTCTTCTTTCCAGTTCATGAAGTTTGAAAATATGGTATCATACACTTTTCCTTCTAGGTATAAGGGAGACAGACAAGGCTAGAACAGTCACTTTTTGAAAATCAGGTACCTATGTGCTGACTCTATAATTCAATAATCTTTGGACAACAATGAGAAATAAAAGGCAACATAGCACTGATGTATTTGAAAATTAAAATCTATTAACAGTGAATATCTTGGAAACCAAAATCTGAAACAAAGATTTGTAAAAGCAAACAAAAATATTAAATATAATTTTGAGTCAAACTAATACTCAATGCTCCAATTATTGCTGGTATTTAACTAGAACGCATTTCGTTAGGATCTTCCTAACATCATCAGCTGTTGTCGACTAATGGACGTTGGTTTGGTGAACTCATTGGAGGCGACAGGTGCACCTCTGTCGGTACCTTGATGAGCTTGAAGTTTGGGTTTTCATCAAAGGTAGTGTTCAAATTAAACAATTTTCTTTCATACTTCTCTATGAAGAATTTTTCCCATGTGGTTAATGCATGACATAGAATGAGAAATCTACTTATTAAAGTGTCAAGGTCCAGCTGCATTAACCATGTGGGAAAAAGTGTTCATCAAGAAATATGAATGAAAATTGTTTAATTTTGACACTACCTTTGATGAAAACCCAAACTTCAAGATCTTCAGGATACCAACAGAGACGCCCCTGTAGCCTCCAATGAGTTCACCAAACCAATGTCCATTAGTTGACAACAGCTGATGTTAGAAAAATCCTAACGAAATGCGTTCTAGGTAAATGCTAGCCATAAGTGGAGCATTGAGTATTTTTGGACTCTAAAATATATTAATTTTGTGCTTCATTGTATCACAGTCCTTAAACATTGGAATATGAAAAATATATACTTTACATAAATTGTAAGTTTCAGTGAAAATCATATTTTTTGTGTACAAAGTGCTTATATACCTATTATGGATTACCAGTTATACAAAAATAAATAATTAATTTAAAATAATGAAGAATTTCAGACTCTCTTCACATAAAACTCCAAATAAACGTTTTGTTTATCACGGAAATATCCCAAACAAGTGTTTTTAATTATTAAACCCAACATTGAGAAAGGAGAAAGAAATTGGAAAAAAAATGTATACTCCCTTACACATACACCACACACAGGTCATTCCATGAAAACATGTTTTGGATTCAAAGTATGTATTTCAATTGAAATGCAGCTATAGCATTTTTGACTAGAATAATATTTATTCTACTTACTAGTAACATTATAGAAATGTATGTAACACATTTTTTAGAAATGTATGTTAGAAATGGTACACTACCTGCTGTCTTGCAACATTACGTGGGGGTTTTGCCACACCATCCATATTTGCCTGTTTAGTTTGGCGAACTGGTGTTGAGTTGGCCAAGGCCTGCGGGGTATTGCTAGTTAGTGCCTTAATCTTTGCTGCGCGTTCCTCCATGCACCGCTGAAATTAAACACACATGTAACTTCAAATTGTTATGAATAGAAGTGTTACTAAAAAGTGAAGCTAATTTCATATTAAAAGACTTCAGCCTGGGAGCCAAGCAGGCTGAGCTAGCAAGGTTAGTAAGGGAAATATTACCATAATTTATACAACTAAATTAAGGAATATGTATTGTAGATAAAGTATTGTATATAGCAATTTGTATAACTAAATAAATTCTATAAATAAAAAGACAGCCCTATTTTACTAAAAACACTAACATCTGCTATTAAACACAGGAATGCTTTTGGGACCATCCCAATCCCATCCTCAGCTATTGGAAACTGATCCTCCCAGCTGTGTTGTAGAACTCTTGAAATTGATCCCTCTCAGAATATTTCATACAATAGTGCATCAGACCACTCACAGACAGTACGTCAAAATTTAAAATATGTAGAATGGTCCTTACAATAAAAATTAACCATTTTAGTAATTTAATCTCTTTAGTGCTGAGGTTCTTGTTCCAGAAATGAAAAGCAACTGTTGATTTTTCGGTTTGTTTATATTTTATATTCCTTAAGTGTTCTGTTAATCTATTCTTGAAATACTTTTTGTCAATCCTATACAGAATATTACATAATCCTCACAATCTATCCTACATACACTTGAGTCTTCATCTGGTGCTATTGTGTTCTTTTAAAGGATTATGTGACAGTTTCTTGATTAACTCTTTCACCGATATGGACGTCGTGATATCCATGTTAAAATGACGGAGAACCAACAACAATGTACGAAGGTGGATGAAAAAGTATCACACATTTTGTTCTACCATGGTATTGCACCTGGAATGTTGAAATTTCACACAGATATAGTTTAAGTTTTCTGTACCGAGGGTTTATTTTTGTTCACATACAGCTCTACCAGTAGAAGTGTGAACTATGCAACAAAGATGGTGAACATGCTACTGTCGTCCACACTTTAAGAGCAGCAATTGTAGTTCAATTTTTATGGGCCAAGGGCATAAACCGAACTAAATTTACCGGGAAATGCATGGCATATATGGGGAGGATTGTTTGGACCGTAGCAATGTCTCCAGGTGGTGTGCATTCTTCCGAAAAGGCCGCGTGAACCTGACTGTTTCACAATGTTCTGGGCAGCCTGTAACAGCCATGTACGATATCATTCATGTCACACTGAAATTTCATAAAGTTAGTGTTTGCTGGGTGCCTAAGAACCTGACAGACAATCAAAAAGGTCAGCAAATGATGACAAACTTAGAAGGTCTCGCTAGAGTGGAAACATGCTCGTTCCCCAGCAAACTAAAAGGTTTTAAACCCAGAACAACAGATGGAAAGATTTTAAGTAATTTCAATGAAATCCAAAATAGATGGAAAGATTATTTTAATACATTATTAAATACAAATGACGACAATAATGAAAAGATAGAACATTTAAATCAAATGTTAAGAAATGGAGGAGGAGAAGAAGAAATACAAAGCCCTGATATATTGGATGTTGCCATGGAAATATCCAAGTTAAGAAACAATAAAGCACCTGAAATTGATGGAATACCATCAGAGTTAATTAAAGTTAATAGTGAACATATTGTTAACCAATTGCATAAAATAATAAGCTGTGGGGAGATGAGGAAATACCAAAGGATTGGAAGCAGAGTGTAATATGCCCAATATATAAAAATAAAGGAGGTAAGTTGGAGTGTACAAATTATAGAGGCATATCATTATTGTGTATTTGCTATAAAGTGTTAATGATGTTACTTAAGGATAGACTAGAACAGTATACAGAACAAATAATACGCAAATATCATCCAGGATTTAGAAAAAGTAAATGAACAATAGACCAATTATTCACAGTTAAGATAATTTTAGAGAAATTATGGGAGCACAAAGTAGACATGTACCAGCTTTTCATAGATTTTAAACAAGCATATGACTCCATAAGTAGAGAGAAATTATACAACATCATGTTGAGTTTCCGGGTACCAAAGAAACTGGTGAGATTGGTTCAAGTAACCGTGGATAATTCAGCTTTTAGAATTAAATTATAAGAACTCACTGACATGATATATACAACAAAAGGCTCAAAACAAGAGAATGGGCTGGCCCCATTACTCTTTAGTAATGCCCTAGAGAATGTAATAAGGCAGTTAAAGATAAATACGGATGCAACCCTAATACATAAATTAGTACAATTAGTGGCTTATTCTGATGACATCAAAAGAACAAAAAGAGATTTAACTCAAACCTTCCAAGAACTACAGGATAATGCACAGGAAATTGGTTTACAGATAAATATGGAGAAAACTAAAATGTTAATACAGACACTTAAGTCTAACTTGAACAATAACAGACAGCAGATAGACCTAATAAAAGTAAATGCAGTTCAAGAATTTACATATTTAGGTACAATAATCAGTAATGTTAATAATAGAATATATGAGATAAAGAATAGGCAGTCAAAGGCAAATAAAGCATATTTCACATTATTACCAATATTGAGGTCTAAAGACAGACACAGTAAAACAATAATAAGAGCAATATTGACATACGGATGTGAAGTACAGGTAATGAGAAAGAAAATGGAGAATATCCTATGTGCCTTTGAAAGAAAGATTTTGAGTAGAATCTTAGGTCCAGTAAACGATAATGGACTATGGAAATATAACACACATATGAAGAGCCAGATATAACAAGAATAGTTAAGTTAAGAAGACTTTAGTGGGCTGGTCATGTATTACGAATGAATGACCAAAGTATACCCTTACAAGCATTAAAAGGCAGAATGTTTGGGAATAGAGCAGTTGGCAGACCAAGGGAGAGATGTTTTGATGGTGTGAGAATAGATGGAAGAAACTTACTGAAAAGCAGGAATCTGCAAAGGGGCAATAAATATGGAAGAATGGAGGTAATGCTTAAGAGAAACCAAGGCTCAAGTTGGGCTGTAGCACTACGGAAGAAAAAGAAGAGGAAAAATAATCAGTTGTATATGCTGTCACGCACAAGCTGTAAGGACAGAAACCTGTCAGAATCTGTATGTAGTTATTTACCTCTTAAAATATTTCACAAAAACTGTTATTTAGACTCTCCTGGGTTTCAGAGTGATTTCTTTTAGCTATCAGGAATTTTATTATCTCAAAGTTCAAAGAACATTATGTGTCTAGTGAAAGTTTAATGCATTGGAAAGGCTGTTTCAGTTGGAGGCCATACATCAAAACAAAGAGGGCCAAATTTGGGTAAAGGAGTTTCCATTAATTTTAGTCAACTCAATTATTCAATTAAAATGTTTAAATCTTTATTCTAAAAAAAATTAATTCATTGTTTCGGTTAATCAATTAAATCACAGAGCATAATTAAAATAATGAACACCACAGAACTTGACTTGGAAATACTGCTTTTCAAACATTTTGCAGAAAACCTAACTAGATTTTTAGCACATTACATAAATTATTAGATATATCACATTACTGAATACCCTGAGAAAATAAAACATAATCCGGTTTCAAAGCTTTATTAACACAAAATATCCACATGTAAATCTTAATGTTTCTCAGGCAAAAATTAAATTTAGGAGATAAAATGCACATAAAATGCAAGGCAAAAGAGAAGTTTCCCAAGTACACAAATTTATAATGGAACCAAAAGTGTGATGGGCTTAGATTAAACTTAAGGCTCACATGAAGTCATGACATTTTCAAGAATATCTTCACATTTCATCTTGCTTGTGGGGGAGGGGGGGAGGATAAAATAAAATACTCACTTCACAATATGAACCTAACCAAGACGTTACAGTAAAACCATGTTAACCTGGACATCTGGATAACATGAACCAGTTTTGAAAAAAAAAAGTTGTGTTACACAGAAAATGAAGCTAGTTGCAATGGAGTACTAAATATTATACAAATGAAAATATTTAGTAATTATCTTCCACTTAATCCTTTCATGGAAGTGTTGAAAACAGTGTTGTTGTATAAATTAATTTAATTGGGAGTCGATTAATAACACAAAACAACACTCACCTTTAAATTTTCCCGGAACCGGTTCCGGGAAAATTTAAAAGTGACTGTTGTTTTGTGTTATTAATCGACTCCCAATTAATTTAATCATCCACTTAACTTAAGAAGATGATGACAATACTTCTATCTTCGTTTTGCGAGATTAATTTCATGATCATTTGCCCACATTTTCAGTCAACACAGTTCATTTTCAAGGATACCGTGCATTTATGTATTACCAACATCTGAAGACGAAACAAACCTAAAAACAGAATCAATTGCAGGTATGTCAAAATTCATTACGCAATTTTTTTTTAAATAAGTATTTCTTCCCAAAATATTAAATCTATGGGCACATTTCTTTTGCTAATTTAACTTCGGGATTTATTTCATGATTAAATGACCAAAAATGATCTGCCATTGGCGTATTTATCAATTTGTTTATATATAATGTTACAAAAATGTTCTTTCTGGTTTCCAAACTACATTTCGTCTTTCCATTTTAAACCAGATCACAATCTGAGCAATTAAATTGAAAATACCAGATGTTTTATTATTAGGATTTTGATCTTTTTTAGAAAATTGTAATAAACTTTTAATATGATATTTTGATGAACTAAAATTATACCAACTTCTTTAAACAAAATTTTGAAAATATTTATTAACCCAAGGATGGTAAGTAAATTTTTTAAATTTATAATCATTTTTTGCTTTATAAGGGTAGAAATATCATTAATACTTTTTTGATATTTGCATTTTTCAATTTTCTTTCGGATAAAATCTTTATTAAAACCATTAATTAAAGCATTATTAATAATATGTTTATATTCTTTATTAAATTCTTATTTATTCAGGGGTATATTTATTAATCTATAAATCAAACTATTAAAAACAGAAATTTATGTGGAAAAGGGTTAAGACTTTTACTTTTTATGTAATTATCAATATGAGTAGATTTCCTATATATACCAAAATCAAACTCATATCTTATTATTTTCAAATCTAGAAAAGGAAGAATTCCATTATTTTCAGTTCCTAATGTGAATTTTATAGCTTTATCTTGTAAATTTAGTAATTTTAAGACATCATTAATTTGTTTTACCGTGTTTTAAAAGTTAAAGGAAAAGCTTTAGTGATTTGAATATCGAAAAAAATGCATAAAAGGATCAGCAAGAAAAGGTGAAAGAGGATTACCCATTGCTTAGTCACAAGATTGTTGAAAAAATTTACCATTATAAGTGAAAAAGTTTTGATCCAAACAAAAATCAGTAAGTTTAACTAAATCAACTATTAAGTCCTCCTAAAAATTTGTTGAATTAAACCACTTTTTAAAATGAATTAAAAGTTTTTCTATAGGAATACTAGGAAATAATGCAGTTACATCAAAAGAAATAAGTGTAACAGTTTTAGATAATACAACACTATCATCTTTTTTATTACTTCAAAAGAGTTTTTAATACATCAAGAAGCAGCAAAGAAAAATGTAGTTCAAGTTGAAGGAAAATAATTTTTACAATTTTAAGTAATATTGAACTTAAATTATATGATTTACATCTTAAATTAACAAATATTTTAGGATATAAAATATGGCTTAATTTAGAAGCCAAATTATTTCATATTCCTAATATGAATATGAAAAATAAAACTACTAAATTAAAAAAGAAATTATATAACTTGCATTTGAAACAAAATAAATTAAACACAGTTATTCAAAATAATAAAGATAATGCCAATCACTCAAACTCTAACCCTAATGAAAAAGAGTTAAATTTTTTAATCCAAGGTTTAAAAACGTGTGCAGATTTTTCAAACAATATACATGATTACCTTGCAGATATAGAAATTGCTAGTGAAGATTTAAATGAAAATAATAAATCTCTGTTTCAGTTTAAATGTAGCAAAATATAGCAAAATTTAGATGAATACAAACAAAAAATAGATAAATAATAATAATAATAATAATAATAATAATAATAATAATAATAATAATAATAATAATAATAATAATAATAATAATAATAATAATAATAATAATAATAATAATAATAATAATAATAATAATAATAATAATAATAATAATAATAATAATAATAATAATAATAATAATAATAATAATAATAATAATAATAATAATAATAATAATAATAATAATAATAATAATAATAATAATAATAATAATAATAATAATAATAATAATAATAATAATAATAATAATAATAATAATAATAATAATAATAATAATAATAATAATAATAATAATAATAATAATAATAATAATAATAATAATAATAATAATAATAATAATAAATATTATTAAATCATTAAATCAAAAAGATTTAATTTCACCAATGTGGATAACGGTAATAGACTTGTAATTTTAGATAAATTTGATTATATTAATAGAGTAAACCTTTTACATCAAGGTGAAGATTAATAAAGACCCTTTAAAATCTTGTATAACAAATTTAATAAAATGCATAATGAAGTGAAAGTTATATCAGACAAGGAAAAACATATTGTAAAGGTTAGTAATCCTATTTTACCTAGAATTTATGCTCTTCCTAAAATTCATAGGCCCCGTAATAAAATGAGAATTATTGTTAATTGTATTGTGACTTTGTGGGTTCGTGAAATAAAAAATCGAGTTTACAAACACAAAAGATTGTGCTTTATTTTCGTAGCAATACACTGTTCACAATTACATTTTAGCCAGTTCGTCTTTACACGAACGCTCGGCCATACTTACACAACGCACGCCACAACACTACTCTCAACTGACTGTAGCTTCCGGTATCGATCGGCCCCGAAGTTCCTCGATTCTCCTTTTATGGAGGGGGAAAACATTATCGAACCTTCGTGTCACTTCGAGCGGCAGGAGGAGGGGTAAACGAAGACCCCGCCACCCCTACGTCTCCCCTCTCGCCGCCAACCTTCATTTATTGCTCGCCATCGCGGGCTTGTGGTTTTGGTAATAGTATAAACACACCAAATTACCATTTAGCAAAATGGTTACACAAAAAACTTTAGTAATTTTGATACAGTTGAAAGTTTAAATATTAAAAACTCTTTTGAACTAATAAAAAAGATAGACAGTGTTGTATTATCTAAAACTGATACACATATTTCTTTTTATGTAACTGCCTTATTTCCTAGTATTCCTAGAGAACCACTTTTAATTTATTTAAAAAGTGGTTTTATTCAATAAATTTACATGAGGACTTAATAGTTGACGTAGTTAAACTTACTAATTTTTGTTTAAACCAAAATTTTTTCACTTTAAATGGTAAATTTTTTCAACAAACTTCTGGCGTAGCAATGGGTAATCCTCTTTCACCTTTTCTTGCTGATCATTTTATGAGTTTTTTTTAAATTCAAGTCACTAAAGCTTTTCATTTAATTTTTAAAACATGGTATAGAAATGTTGATCTATTTGCTATTGTTCCTGAAAAACAAATTAACGATGCTTTAAAATTACTAAGTTTACAAGATAAAGCTATATAATTTACATTAGAAACTGAAATTAATGGATTTCTTCCTTTTCTAGATTTAAACATAATAAGAAATAATAACAAAGTAGATGTTGGTATTTATAAGAAATCTACTCCACATAAATTTGCTGTTTTTAATAGTTTGATTTATAGATTAATAAATATACCCCTGAATAAAGAAGAATTTAATAAAGAATATAAACATATTATTAATATTGCTTTAATTAGTGGTTTTAATATAGATGTTATACAAAGGAAAATTGAGAAATGTAAATATCAAAAAACTATTAATTGTATTTCTACTCTTAAGAAAATAAAAGATTATAAATTTATAATTTTTTAGTTAATTGATGGAAATTAATCATTTCTCCACACTAGCCGTATATAGGCTAATGTTTTTGATAGAGTCAACATGGAAAAGTCAATGCCATGGCCGGGATTTGAACCACGGATCGCCTGGTTTCTGTCCAGTCGCTCGCAACCTTTGAGCTACCATGGCCAACGGGCCCTACTGACATACACTTGACTCGTATATTTTCCCGGTAGACCACTAGGGGCTCTCGCATCTGAGATACATATTGTGGCGACTTACTATCGTAAGCACATAAGTCCCAAGCTTCATCATTTAACTCTTATTATTTTAGTTAATTGATGGAAAGTAATCATTTCTCCACACTAGCCGTATATAGGCTAAGGTTTTTGATAGTCAACATGAAAAATTCAATGCCATGGCCGCGATTTGAACCACGGATGTCCTGGTTTCTGTCCAGTCGCTCTTAACCTTTGAGCTACCATGGCCCACGTGCCTAAAGTAATAAGAGTTAAATGATGAACCCTGGGACTTAAGGAAAGACTTAAGTAAATATACAAGTCAACTGATAAATTTAATGTCAGGACGGCATGTTGGCCATGGTAGCTCAAAGGGTAAGAGTGACTGGACGGAAACCAGGAGATCTGTGGTCCAAATCCTGGCCATGGCATTCAATTTTTCATGTTGACTCAAACTATTAAAAAATTTACTTACCATCCTAGAGTTAGTAAACATTTTCAAATTTTGTTTTAAAGAAGTTGGTATAATTTAGTTCCTCAAAATAAATATAGTATTAAAAATGTATTACAATTTACTAAAAAAGATAAAATTGTAATAAATAATCTGGTATTTATCGCTTTAATTGCTTAGACTGTGATCAGGTTTGTATTGAAAAGACAAAACATAGTTTGGAAACCAGAAAGAAAGAACATTTTCGTAACATTAGATATAAACTAATTGATAAATCGGCCATAGAGGATCATTTTTGGTCATTTAACCATGAAATAAACCCCGAAGTTAAATTATTAAAACAAATGATCCCATAGATTTAATAGTTTGGGAAAAAATACTTATTTTAAAAAATAAAAATTGCGTAATGAATTTTGACATATGGGCAATTGATTCGGTTTTTACATTTGTTTCATCTTCAGATGTTGATAATACGTAAATACATGGTATCCTTGACAATGAAGTGTGTTGACTGAAGATGTAGGCAAATGCTCATGAAATTCATCTCGCAAAAAGAAGACAGAAGTATTCTCATCAACTTCTTAAGTGGAAGATAATCACTAAAAAATTTTATTTCTATAAAAGTTCTGTTGTTTAGCTCAGTCAATGAAGACTTGTTTTATAGATGATATACTGCTATCCTCAGTAACTATATTACTTAAATTCTCTTGCTAGTGGGACAAAGTTGGAAGAGAAACTGATAGTCAGGGGGAAAGTTGTGGCCTGATGTAACTTGCCAGAATATAAGACTGATCAAGAAAACTTAATTGTGGATGAAAATTTATAAAAATGTTTAAAAATATGGATGGCTGTTCCAATTTTATGAAGAAGACGCTGGCAGTGACAAAACCGATTACAGAGGAAAGTATAATGCATAGCGTACAGTTACTGAAAATAAAAGTATTCAAATTCAGATGATAATTTAAATATAAGGGCATTCAACTGCTAGGTCATCAGCGTCCTTTCAAAAACTAGATCATGGCAATAGCCAGAAATAAATTAAGCTATAAATTAAAAAATTAAAACAAAATGGCAATAAAATAGATATGCACACTCAAAGAAAAAGGAAAAAAAATGAAAAACTATAAATATAATGCCAAGGGATAAAAAACCGTTCTCAATACTAAATTCTATAACCTGCATGTCAAAAACTACCTACCCAGCAGTGGTCGAATCAATTGGCTACTTTTTATAGGTTTTGGGCTAGGATTTACAGCAGATTTATCCTGCCTTTTTTTAACTGCTGTTCTGGCAGTGAGGGCAGAGACATCATGCTTCCCATCGTCTATGGAGGACAACTTTCTAACTAAAAAGTTTGTTATGACAGGCTCAAACAGATTGCAAACTGCAATCGACGAAGATGTTAGTTACCAGTCTGAGACCACTCCAGATGATTCCTCAGAAGATGCTTTGGAGGAGATTGTCACGGACGTTTATGCTGGTTTATTTTCTTGGCACTAGTCTTATTACTCTCCCTCAGGAAGTCGGTTCTTGCATATGGGGTCTTGAACTTTTTAGGCAATGCATTATACATTACCGCTTCACATGTTCTTGGAGTAGATGCTTTCGGTGGTGATTTGGCTGACTCATTCTTCCTGGGACTGGACTTCATAGGCATGCTCACTGTTTGTGCTGATGTCTGTAGCCTTGGTTGTGATCTTGGTGTGATTGTTCTTTCCACAATTACTGCCCCATTTAATGTACTAGTTTGAGTAGCAATTTCATGTCTAGGTACTGGCTTTGCCAAAACTGCACTATAAGTAACAACCCTAGGGACAATAGGCTGAACAATATGCAAGAGCTTACAGGCTTCCAAGGAGGACACCTCTCTTACCTGGATCTTTGATCACATTTTGCCTCCATTAAACAGGAACATTCTCTGATCATGCTTGATTTCCCCACAGTCTACACAAGTAGCAACTTCATTACAAAAATTACTTGTGTGGCCAAAGCACTGGCATTTGTAACCCCTCAACGGATTTGGTATATACTGCCACTCTTCAATAGCTACATAACCTGCCTTAATCCTCTGCAGGAGATCTACCCAAACAAAGGTAAGAAACAGGGTACGAGTGGGCACCAGTTCACCTCGTTCCTTGCAGTGAACTCAATATACATTGGTCACAATCTTGTTCTGCCAAGTTTTCCTGAATCTCCTCAAATGCACCTTCAAGTGCACTGGTATTAACACTACACGAGGAGTTCAAAGACCTATGCAATTCAATATGCACCGGATAATTGGCAATCATATTGGCTTCCAAAATTTTTGCAGCCTGTGTCAGTGAAACAGCTTGGACCAGGAGCATGCCATTGCTAGATTGGATCTTTGATTTTACAGGACCAGGAATATTAAACCCTTCTGGATAATAAGCGGGTTCAGGGCAGTAAATTTCCGGCCTTCCTCATTGCTAATAATAGCCAAAGAGTGAGGACCACAAGACTAACCTACTTCGTTTCCACTGTTCTTAACATTTTATTTTTCTAACTGTACCCATAACGACAACGTCCTCCAGCACTGCAAATGTGTCTGATGGCCTGCTCACTTCCTGGGCGCCACCCTGGCTTAGGTGAAAGTCCTGGCATGGACTTTGCTCACCTCAGGGTCTCATCTCCCAAAGGTACCCAATTGCCTTCAGGAGTGCATCAGCTCCTGCAATGGCCCCTCCCTGGGACTGATCTTTATCAGAGGATATGAACACAGTCCTATACTATGAAAACTATTTGTAGTTGCTTTATTGACACTCGTCACTTTTTATATTACCGAGGGACTGGTTTCAAAGGCCATTGCCTCCATTTAAAACCTCTTTCCAACTAGCATCTGTTGTCTGCTCTATCTGGCAGTGGAACTATGAAATTTTGTCAAATTATCTACTGGTGGAGCTTCGAAGTCAACATTTCGGGAGTGTGCATCTCTCCCATCAACAGGATATATTAAATGTTATAACCACAAATGAAACACTGGATATAACACAAATATAAACAAAGACAACACTATCAAATTTTGCATTACTGAACAAAAGACTTTTCAGACAATTAAATGACAGGTCAGGAGATGGCGTGGGTATAGAAAATTAACTGGGTCAAAGAAATATAACTACTTAAGTTTATTATCAAGCAGTATTGATCTGTGCTTCTTAAATCGATGGATTTTCAAGTTTAAGGGCCAGTTTCCAAGAGGAGCTGAACTGAAATCCAGCATTAGGATTAAGCGTGCTCCTCTCGAAAGAAATGGCCAAAGCCTACTTAATTCTCCACTCTCAGTAACTGTTGCACATTGCCAAGAGGGTCATATCTTGAAAATTGGCTCTATGGTCGTTATCAAAATGCTTTGCCATTTAAGTTAGTTGGTGGAAATTAATAATTGCTTCACACTGGCCGCACATAGGCTAAGGTTTTGTGTGGACAGAGTCTACATGAAAAATTCAATGCCATGGCCGGGATTTGAGACACGGATCTCCTGGTTTCCATCCAGTCTCTCTAACACATTGAGCTACCATGGCCAATGTGCCGTTCTGACATTAAATTCTCCAGTTGACTCCTATATCCTCGGGAAACCACCAAGGGCTCTCATATCCAAGATACACCGTTTTGTGGCGACTTACTATCTTAAGTACTTAAATCTCAGGCTTCACCATTAAACTCTTATTATTTAAGTTAATTAGTGGAAATTAATAATTTCTTCACAGATTTCTTTGCACATAGGCTAAGGTCTTGTATGGCTAGTCAACATGAAAAATTCAATGCCATAGCTCTGCCAGCCCAGACTTCTCAGGTTGCATTAAACGAATGCTCCATTCATGTTTGTTTATTCTGGTAGCAATGATCCTTTCGATTTGTCCAATATACGGTGTCCCACATTCACAGGGAATGTGGTACACTCCCAGAACTTAAAAGTCCAGTATGTCTCTCACTGGTCTCAACAGATGTTTAATCTTCGGAGGTGGCTTGTGGATGGTCCTGATGTATTTAGGAAGAATTCTGTTGATTCTGCCGGATTTATTGCCGGTAAATCAATGCAGGCTTAACTGATGCTTGCTGTGTTACAGATTTCTCTTTCCTAGCTTTGGTGATTGAGGCTTCATCATCATATTTGGAGTAGCCGTTTTGATGGAAAGTGAGTGTCAGGTACTGTAATTCCTCTATTAAGTGGCTGGGATCAGAGATAGACAAACCTCTTTGGGCCAGTGCATTGAGAAATCCCAGTCCTTGAGACATGATGGAAACTATGAGCGTTCAGATAGAGATCAGTGTGTGTAGGCTTGCGGTATACAGCATGCGACAGTGTACCGTTGCTATTTTTTGAAACAGGAATGTCCCAGAATGGAAGAGTTCCATCGTTCTCCACTTCCATGGAAAACTCTATTTGAGGTCGAAGGCTGCTGGATTTCAGTTCAGCTCCTCTTGGAAACTGGCCTTAAAATTGGAAATCGTCGATTTAAGCACAGATCAATACAGCTTGATAATCAAGTTAAGTGGTAACATTTCTTTGACCCAATTAGTTTTCTGTACTCATGCCATCTCCTGACCCGGCAATTCATTGACTTAAAATAAGTCTTGCTCAGTAATGCAAATTTTGATAGTGTGGTTTGATTTGTGCTTATAACATTTAATAAATATCCTGATGATGGGAGAGATGCACACTCCTGAAATGTTAACTTCTAATTGTCTTCTCACATGGCTTACTGCCCGAGAAGAAATTGAGCATTTTCGTCGCCAGGAAAGCTTCAGGTTGTATGTTCTCCCATGTTGTCAGTTTATTTTGGTTTATCACTTCAGCATTAATGGAAAACACTACAACCAGAAATCCGGGTTATCATTGCGTAACCCAATTTTAGCTTTTTTTGGCAAACTTATTTACGAGTGCATTTGAAACAGAAATTAAAAAGGCCTTCGCATTGATTTTCAAAGTTTGGTATAGATATGTTGACATATTTGCAATAGTGCCAAATAAACATTTAGATGATGCATTAAAGTTACTCAATCTTCAAGAAAAGACAAACAAATTAACAATATAAAAGGAAATCAATGGACTACTCTCTTTGTTGAATCGAAATACCATCAGGAATAACATAATAGAAAATTTGGAATTTACAGGAAACCAACAAATTCAGAAAATTACATAAATAATAGCTACAACCCAATTACACATAAACATGCAATAATAAGCAGCCTTACACACAGACTAGTCAACATACCCATGGAAAAAAAAATTACTTCAAAGAACAAAAATGGATACATAGGGCAAGTTAAAAAATTCAAAACTGATTTAAATAAATTCCTACTTTGCAACCGGTTTTACTCGGTTGAGGAATTTAAACAATGCTGCATACCTGCAAAGATGCTGAAGTAATATAATTACATATATAATAGCTATAGCCCAATTATACATAAAGATATAATAATAAACAGTCTTACACAGGCACTAGTCAATATACCCATGGAAAAAAAAAATACTTCAAAAACGAAAATGGATACATAGGGTAAGTTAAAAAATTCAAAACTGATTTATATAAGTTCCTGCTTTATAACCAGTTTTACTCAAACAATGCTGCATACCTGCAAATAAGATGCTGAACCAATATAATTACATAAATGATAGCTAAACCCAATTATACATAAACATGCAATAATAAACAGCCTTACACACAAGTCAACATAACCATGAAGACAGAATACTTCATAGAAAATGGATACATGGGGTTAGTTAAAAAATTCAAAATAAATTCCTGCTTTCTAATGAGTTCTATCAGCTGAGGAATTCAAAAAATGCCATGTACCTGCAAATAAGGTGCTGAAGTAATATAATATATTTACATGAATAATAGCTGCAACTCAATTATACATAAGCATGCAATAATAAACAGCCTTACATACTAGTCAACAATATACATAAAAAAAAATAGTTCAAAGAACAAAGCCGTACTACACAAAGCAAAAGAAAATGGATACATAGGGTCAGTTAAAAAATTCAAAACTGATTTAAATAAATTACTGCTGAAGTAATATAGCAGTTTAAACATTAAGCTCTATTTTTCAGCTTCCTTCATAAAATATGTTCTCTATCAATGTTATAAATATGGCTGCATTATTTGTGTTACTATATGTTTCTCTGTAATTTTGATGTGTTCAATAACATGCATGTTTTTAAAGAATGAAATAAATACATTACTCTATGTATTTTTTTTTAGAGAAAGTGTGTCTAAACTCCATTAAAAATATTTCTGTAATGTACATGTTTTTTTCATCATTCTCTGGATAACCTGGATTTTTGTTAACTCAGATCAGTCCTGGTTCCAGTTGATCCCGGTAAATGATGTTCTACATATAACTAAAAGCATCTTACCTTAGGAGGTGCTGTCTTGCGAGTGGAGGTGGAAGATTTATTTTTCTTATGACTTGAACAGCCACCTGAAAAAGAACTTCCCCCTGCATTAGCTGCAATACTGCTTGATTCATTCTTTTTCATAGCATCAGCCATTCCTAGTGCTTCAGCAAAGCTGACACCTAGAAATTAAGAGCATCATTAAATTGTTTTGCTGTACAAAAATATCTTAGTTAAGTAAATTAATAACTGGGCATACCAGAAAAGATAATATGCATGTACTTTTCCTCTATGTTGAATGAGAAAGCTGATATTACACAAATATAAATATTTGTTACTAAATCTCCACTTAACTTAAGAAATTGATGTTAATAGTTCTTTCTTCTTTCAAATGAACATCGATTTTGAAGGCAAATCACATTCGTCCTCAGTTCAAAAGAAACTCAGTTGTCAAGGAAATCTTGGTTACCATGTTTTTTCTTTTGTTATGTTATGTTGTCAGCATTACCAACATCTGAAGACTAAACAAACAAAATAACAGAATCAACTGCCGGTATGTCAAAATTCATTACGCGATGTTTATTTTTTAAACCTGAACACAATCTAAACAATTAAATTGATAAATACCAGGTTTTTTTTATTAGGAATTTAATCTTTTTTAGAAAATTGTAGTAAATTTTTAATACTATTTTTATTTTGAGGAACTAATGCTATACGTGCTTCTTTGAAAACATTTTGAAAATGTTTATTAGCCCAAGGATGGTAAGTAAATTTTTTTAAGATTATAACCGTCTTATTTTTTTAAGAGTAGAAATATCATTAACAGTTTTTTGATATGTAAATTTTTCAATATTCTTTTGTATAAAATCTTTATTAAAACCATTAATTAAAGCAGTATTAATAGTATGTTTATATTCTTTATTAAATTCGTCTTTATTCATGGGTATATTTATTAATCTATAAATCAAACTATTAAAAACAGCAAATTTATATGAAAAAGGGTTAAAACTTATTTTTATGTAATATATCAATATGAGTAGATTTCCTATAAACACCAAAATCGAATTTATTATTTATTATTTTCAAATCTAGAAAAGGAAGAAATCCATTAATTTCAGTTTCTAATGTGAATTTTATAGCTTTATCTTGAACATTTAGTAATTTAAAAGCATCGTTAATTTGTTTTTCAGGAACAATAGCAAAAATATCAACATATCTATACCATGTTTTAAAAATCTAAGGAAAAGCTTTAATCACTTGAATTCTGAAAAAACTCGAAAAGATCAGCAAGAAAAGCTGAATGAGGATTACCCATTGCTAAGCCAGAAGTCTGTTACATCAAGAGAAATAAGTTTATCAGTGTTAGATAATACAACATTATCAATCTTTTTTATTATTTCAAAAGAATTTAATACTTAAATTTTCAAATTGATCAAAATTACTAAATTTTTTAGGTAACCATTTAGCTAAATTGTAAGTTGGCGAGTTCATACAATTTACAATAGGTCTCATTCTATTTCCAGGCTTATGAACCTTAAGAAGGGCATAAATTCTAGGTAAAACTGATATGTTTGTACGTTTTTTTCGTCTTCAGATGTTGGTAATGCTGAAAACATAACATAAAAGAAAAAACATGGGAACCGAGAATTCCTTGACAACCGAGTTTGTTTTGAACTGAGGACGAATGTGATTTGCCTTCGAAATTGATCTTCATTAGAAAGATGAAAGAAATATTAACACCAATTTCTTAAGTTAAGTGGAGATTTAGTAACAAATATTTATATTTGTGTAATATTTATTGCTTCACTGTAACTAGCTTCATTTTCTACGTAATGAGAAAGCTGAGTTACTACCCAGAGTAACTCCAAGTTCTCCAAGGTTGGCCAAAAAGAACAATGTTTCCTGGATGCCATTCATCTGTGCTTTTGCACTACATATCAAACGTAGATATTGTGCAGCATTAAAAGGAAATAAAGAAAGTTTAATAGCACACACCTCCTTCACCTGCCTTTACTAAATGCTGGAATTTAATGAACCTAGAGTTACAAGGGCAGGGATAAAAACGAAAGTAAAAGGGAAAATTAAACGAATAAGCAATGGATGGTTTGATGAGGACTGCGGTAGGGCAAGAAAGGAAGTGTTTAGAAACGTAGCTTGTTGGAGAAAAACGGGGAGGGTACAAATAGGATGAATACGGTAATAAGTTGAGAAGCATACAAGAAATTATTAGAAGAAAAAAAGAATGAATGGCTGGATAGTATCCAAAAGGAAATTAAAGATGCCATACAACAAAAAGCTAACAAAATGTGGGGTTTGGTGAGAGAAGCAAATAAACAGAAAGGGGTGAAACATGAAAATGGCTAAAATACTTCAGGGACCCAGTTGCAGAAAAGGCCTGGATAAATGGAGACAGTATACAGTTAGGCAACCTGAGGTTAGACACTGAGTTACTAGACAGAGAAATTACTCAAACTGAAATTTTTCAACAAATAAGAAGCATGAAGGGTGGTAAAGCAGCGGGCATGGATGGGATCCCAGAGTAGTTTTGGAAGATGTGCGGAAACACCAAGTGGATTAAAGAATATAACTAATTTATTTAATAAGATGAGGAACAGTAGGAAATTACTTGAGTGCTGGAAAACTAGTGTGATTGTACCAATATTTAAAGGTAAGGGGAGCATAAATAGGCCAAAGAACTACAGAAGGATAAGTTTACCATCTATAATTGGGAAAATGTATACAGGTATACTAGCCGACAGACTAATGGATTGGACAGAAAGAGAAAATAAAATATACGATAAACTGGGGCTTTGAAATGGAAATTGAGAAGAAAAGGGGTGAGTGAAAAGTTTATACATGAAATTCATAAAATTTAAAATGGGGTGAAATTCAGAATAAGATATGGGCTAAATGTACTATCGGAAGAGGCTGAACAGAAGCTATGTTTAAGACAGGGGTGCAAATTGAGTCCTATTCTATTCAATCTATTTATAGGTGACATAATAGGGAAGGTTAAGGAAAACAATTCCCACTGACCAGTAATAATGAACAAAGATTCCTAGTGTATTGGATGCGGTAGGAGCTATTTCTGTAATAGGTCTACAAAAATCAACTGAGGCAATTCATAGGATTTGCACTGACTGAAGATTAAGAATAAACAGTAAAAATTAAAAACTAATGGTATTTAAAGGTGGATCGATATTGAGGAAAGGAGAGGAGTGGTTCATAGGAGATAAAAGAGTAGAAGGGTAAAGGAGTATGACTATTTAGGTGTAGGGATGTGTAGCAGTGCAAGGTGGGCTGCACAAGCCAGAGAAGTGATAGCTAATGGTAGGGCAGCAATGCTAGGGGTAAGAATATGCTAACAAACTGGAGATATCAGATGATTAGAAAAAATGTATGCAGCGGTCTTTGAATCCAGAACAATGTACGCAGTGGAGGTATGGGACACATCAGTGATAGGTACACAATTATACAAGATATATGGACTGTTTTGCAAAGAATTACTATGATTGACAAAAACAGCACCAAGAGAAGTGGCATTACTTGAGTTGGGTAATACAAAAAGGAGGGGAACAATAGAGAAGATACTGAAATTCTGGTATAAGTGTATTAAAGGGCAGAAAGGGGAATTATTGAATCTGTGCATGAAGCAACTGAAAAGCATTAAGAATACAAATAGTTGTTGGTCGGAATTGGAAAATATGGTATCGAATATAGGCATGGTATTTTCATGGAGAGCAGAGGAGTCAAATCATAGCAGTTTTTGGAAGGAAGTAAGAAATAATACAAGATATAAATAGGCAAGAAATATAGGAAATTTTAGAAGAAAAAAGTCTTTGAAACTCTATAAGCAATTAAAGACAGAATGGAATAGGGAAAAATATATACATAATTGTGATTCCTTACTCAGCTGTCGTTTGTTGCGCTTCCCGATATTTGGGTGACCCTGCTCCCTCCTCAAAGCTGGTCGTCCCGAACAGCACCTTCGTAGCGGGCTAGACGATCCAGACGATCCTCTGGTTCCCTCAGGGAACCTTCTGGATGCGGTAGACCACGTCGTTAATCCTATTCACCACCCGGTACGGTCCTTACCATGGCTGCTGGAGCTTCGGGCAGCGTCCCTTGGTCCGGGTAGGACGGTACAACCAGACCAGGTCACCTTGCTGGAAACCTTGGCTGTTGGCTTGCCTGTCATATCTGGTCTTCATGTGGTCGCTCACCCTCTGGATGTTCTGGCGAGCCTTCTCGTGCATGTCGTGGAGGTGCTCCACCAGGTTCTCCACAAACTCGGACACCGGCTGTTTCACTTCCGGAGGGCTTCCAAAAGCCAGGTCACAAGGGAGGCGTAACTCTCGGCCGAACATTAAGCTGGCTGGCGTCATCCCAGTTGTGTCGTGTGTAGACGAGCGGTAGGCCAGCAAGAACAGTGGCACCTTGGCGTCCCAGTCTCGCTGTTTGCTGCCAACGACCTTCCTTAGGTGTTCCTCTAAGGTCTTGATGTATCTTTCGACCATGCCATCGGACAGGGGTTATAAAGGCGTCGTGCGAGTCTTGTTCACCCCAAGCCTTTGTAGTGCCTCCTTCATTAGGTTGGACTCAAAATTGGTACCCTGGTCACTGTGTAGCTCTAATGGCACCCCGAATCGACAGAACACTTGCTCCACGAGGCAGTCTGTAATTGTCTTTGGCTCTTGGTTTGGGATGGCATACACCTCCAGCCACTTGGTGAAGTAGTCCACGGCCACCATTAGGTACTTGTTGCCTCGGTCGGAAACTGGGAACGGTTCCGCAATGTCAACGGCGATCCGCTCGAATGGCGCTCGGACGTTGTGCTGCTGCATGCGACCCCGGCTCCCAGCCTGGGGGCCACGACTCGCCGCGCACACTTGACATTGACGGCACCATCTCGCAGCATCTGCTCGGAGTCTCAGCCCGTAGTAGCGCTGCCGTAGTTTGTCAATCGTTCGGTTCGCTCCTAGGTGTCCTCCCGAAGTACCGGCGTGCACTTCCTCCAAGACTTTCGGGACCTTACTCCGGGGAAGTACCAACTGTTCTCTCTGCGTCTTCCCTCCGGTTGACTCCCATACCCGGAACAGCCCGCCCTCTCTGGTCTTCAACGAGTCCCATTGGACCCAGTACGGCTTGTAGGTGGCGCTCCTCGGTACGATGTCCTCCCAGGTTGGTCTCGTCCCTGCCTCCACTTCCCTCAAGGCTGGCCCCAAGTCTGCGTCCGCCAGCTGCTCCCTCCTCAGGCCTGCGCTATCCCAGCCGTCCGATGTTCCGAGGTGAAGTCGTACTCCTGCAGCCTCTGGACCCAACATGCTGTCTGGATTTCCAGGTTCGTAAAGCTCAATAGCCAGGTTAGGGCGGAATGGTCAGTCCTCAGGTGAAATGGCTGACCGTACAGGTACTTGTGGAAGTGCTCCAAGGTTTTACTACCACCAGTAGCTCTCATCGGGTGACGCAGTAGTTCTTCTGCGCCTTGGATAGCGTCTTGCTGTAGTAGGCTATCACCCGCTCATGACCGTCCTGGATCTGCGATAGGACACCTCCAATGCAATGGTCGCTAGCGTTGGTGTCCACAATGTAGGCGCCACCCGGTTGTGGGAAACAGAAATTGGTGCACTGCACAGGGTCTCCTTTAGGTGCTGGAAAGCGTTTTCGGCGTCCTCTGTACACACATAACTCCAGTGTTCCTCTGTCAGGCGGGTGACGGGCTTTGCGATGTTGGAGAACCTTTTTATGAAGCGGCGGTAATAACTGCACAGCCCCAGGAAACTGCGCAACTCTTTCTTATCTTTTGGGCGAGACAAATTTCTCACAGCCTGTGTCTTCTCCGGGTCTGTGGCCACTCCGGTTGCTGAGATTATGTGCCCAAGTAGTTCACTTCCTTGCGGAAGAGCTGGCACTTCTTCGCCTTCAACTTCAAGTTGGTCCCCTGCAGCCTCTGTAGCACCTTACTCAGATTCACGAGGTGATCATCAAAAGTCTTTCCGACGATAATTATATCGTCCAGGTATAGCAGGCAGGCGTCGTAAGTCAGCCCTCTCATCACTGACTCCATGAGGCGTTGGAAGGTAGCTGGTGCGTTGCAGAGGCCAAAGGGCCTAACCGTGAACTGCCAGAGCCCTTGGCCCGTCGAGAATGCGGTCATCTCCTTGTCTCTCGGGTCTAGAGCTACCTGCCAGTAGCCCGACTTCAGTTCCAGGGTCGAGAACCACTGTGCACCAGCTAGTGTGTCCAGGGTGTCGTCAATCCGGGATAAGGGAAAACAGTCCTTCCGGGTGACAGCGTTCAGCTCTCTGTAGTCTACGCAGGAGCGCAGCTCGCCCTTCTTCTTCATCACCAAGATTACAGGGGAACACCATGGGCTGTCAGACTCTTCAGTCACTCCCCTGGATCTCATGTCCCCCAGCATGTCTCGTACCGCCGCTTGCTTCGCCAGCGGAACGCGTCTATGTGGTTGCCGAATAGGCCGGGCGTCCCCGGTGTCGATGCAGTGAAGCACTTTGTCCGTGCGGCAGTGGTCACTGTCGCCTTGGCTGATCACGCTCTGGTATCGTCTCAGCAATTGTCGAACTTTCTCCTGCTGTTCTGCGGTCAGGTGGTCGGCCGCCCTCTCCAGTAGGCCTTCTAGCCGGGGCCCCAGGTTTTGCGTCGGCACCGGCTCCTGCGTCTTGTCGATTGCTGTTACGCTTACCAAGGGCTCGCACGTTCCCAACTCCGTCCCGGCCTGGACGTCGTGATCGGCGTCCGTTAGATTTAGCACTCTCACTGGCACGTCCTCTCGGCACGGCAGCAGTGACCAGGCTACACATATTCCGTGCACAGGCGTCTTCTGGTCCAGCATCATGTTCCTGGTTCTCTTGCCCTCCAGTCGCGACTTCACCCCCACCTCGCTCCTCGCGGGGACAACCACGTCTTCGTCCAAGACGACCCTGAAATTCCAAGGTGCTCCTCTGGTTGACGGAGTATAACCTCTTCTCCGTTAAGCGGCAGGACCTTCTTGCCGAAGTCGACCGTCGCCTCGTGGCTCCTGAGGGCATCCAGTCCCAGAATCACCTCCTCAACCACCTTCGCGACAAACACCCAGAGACGCACGGCACTCCGCCCCAAGGTCAGCTACAGCAGGGCCTACTTCTCCACAGGCAAGGTGTCGCCCGATGCCCTGACAAGCTGGTATGGTCGGCTAAGCTTCCTTGTCGGCAAACCCTTCGCCACGTCAGGTCTGATGGTGGTCACGGCCGCCCCGGTGTCCACCAGCATGCAGCACGGCTTTCCTCTTACCCAACCGTCCGCGATGAGGCTGTCATCCATACGCCGGCTGATGGCGCGCAGTGTCACTCGAGGGGATGGTGATGGCGCCGAGACTCCCCTCTCCACGACGGCCCTTATTCGTTTTCCGGCTGCTCTTCCTGGTGTTAGCAGTCCCTCTGCAGTTGTCCGGGCTGTCCACACGCCCAACACAGGCCACTAGGTGTTCGCTGGCTTCCCTGGCTGGTCTTCTGTCTCCGGTGAGGCGGACACTCCTCGTTCTCGACGTCGGGATAGATGTTACCTTGGCCGCCTCCATCCTTAATGCCGCTGTCAGCGCCTCGTGGATGGTTTTATACTCGCCGAGCATTAGGCGCTGACGAATCTCCGTGTCCCGTACTCCGTCGAGAAAGTTGTAGGCGGCTTCTCGGGATACGAACTCCAGTGGCAGGTCAACCAAGGCCTTGCCAGCTAGCTGCTCAATCGCTATGGCGAACTCCTGCAGCGTCTCCCCCGGTAGCTGTGACCTTGCCTTTAGCTGGCTGCGGTATGCTGCGGCTAAGCGGTGGTTCCCGAAACGATTCTCCAGGGCCTCCCAGATGTCCTTGGGCGCCGCCGTTGTCTGCACCGCGTTTAGGACTTCCGCGGCTCGTCCCTGGAGGCTGGCTATTAACTGTGTGGCCTCCTCCTCCGGTGACCATCTGTTGTGCCTGGCCACTGTGTCGAACTGGCGGCGGAAGACTTCAAACGTTGACGCGCCGTCATACTTGGAATTTTGATGCGCGCAGATGTGTCGCGTCCCGGCGCGTCGGCCTTCAAATCCTTGAGCTTCCTGCCAACGACGTCCTCCACCATGGCATTCAGGGACTTGACGCTGCTGTCGGCCTTTCCCTCCAGGTTGTTTACGTGTTTCGCAAGGTCTTCGACGTCTTCCACCACGGCGTTCAGGGTCTTGGCGTTATTGTCGGCCTTTTCCTCTAAATCATTAAGGCGGTCGTCTACTTGACCCATCCGCTTGCCCAGCTTCGTGACGTCATCCCTCATGCCGGCCAACTGTTCCTCAAATTTGGCGGCGAGGACCTCGTTCGCCTCCTTCATTTCCGTGGCCAGACTGTCGTTCGCTGCCCTCATTTCTGTGGTCAATTCGGTCTTTATTTCTTCCATCTTCTCGGTGATGTTGTCGTTGGCCGTCTTCATTTGTTTCGACTCGGCGGTGATGTTTTCGTTGGCCGCCTTCATTTGTTTCAACTCGGCGGTGAGGTTGTTATTTGCCGCATCTGTTTTTGTTCTTAACTCGTTCATCTTCGCGGCCAAGTTGTTATTTGCCGTCTTCATTTCTGTCAGTTTCTCCAAAATCTTTTCCAATGCCGCGTCCATGGCTGTAATGTTCGGTGATGTTGTGGTCCCGCTTGCTGACACCAGTGTGACTTTGTGGGTTCGTGAAATGAAAAGTCCAATTGCACCACTCAAAAATGTTCTTTATTTCCACCGACTTACAGTTAAACACTTGCCAATTACACAGAGTTACGTAATGCACACAATTACGGTTCACCAGTTCGTCCGTTGCAATTTAAATTGCACTCGTAATTACGTACAATACTCCGATGCACGTACACAGTCTTCTCGTCGTACACTAGCACTGCACTGTTACAGCTGTTCGCTAAACACTGACTGACTGTCCGACTAACTGCAGCCCTTTTTATAGGAATACCACAGTATTCAAAAGTCTCTGGTTTCAGTGAACCCACACGAAAGTTCCAGACGGCAGTGGGACTGGGAAAATAGGCGGCCAACGCAAATGACATTTCCCTAATCATCCCCCTCAGTTAGTGACAGAGACTAATGAGGTGGGCGTGGCGCGGTCTCCGATCCCTTACTCACCTGTCGTTTGTTGTGCTTCCCGATATTTGGGTGAAAATATTTACAAAATCTATTTACTTTCCTTAGAGCATAAACCTATTTGACATCTTTTTCAGATGTCATAATATACAATTCATCATTTAGTTTTCAAAATAGTAAAAAATAGTACTTCTATGTATTAAGGAATGTATTAGGAACTTCTGAAATTCTATTTTAATTCATGGAAATTAATTATTTCTTCACACGAGCCATTTATAAGTTAAGGTCTTTGATAGTCAACATGAAAAATTCAATGCCATGGCCAGGATTTGAACCTCCTGGTTTCTGTCCAGTCACTATAACCCACTGAGCTACAATGGCCAACGTGCCGTCCTGATATTTAATTCTCCATTTGACTCTTATTTCCCTTGTACACCACTGGCGGTTCTCACATTCGAGATACACCATTTGTGGCAACTTACTATCGTAAGCGCTTGAGTCCCAGGCTTTATCATTTAACTCTTTATTTTAGTTAATTGATGGAAATTAATCACTTTTTCACACCGGCCATGGCATTGAATTTTTCATGTCGACTATCAAATACCTTGGCCTATATGGCTAGTGTGAAGAAATGATTAATTTCCATCAATTAACTAAAATAAAAAGAGTTAAAGGATGAGGCCCGGGACTCAAGTGCTTACGATAGTAAGTCGGCACAAATGGTTGATCTTGAATGCGAGAGCCATTAGCGGTCTACTGGGGAAATATATGAGCCAAATGGAGAATTTAATGTCAGGACGACACGTTGGCCATGGTAGCTCAATGGGTTAGAGCAACTGGACGGAAACCAGGAGATCTGTGGTTTAAATCCAGGCCATGGCAGTGCATTTTTCATGTTGACTATCAAATTCTCAAATTTTATTTACCACAAGACATTAAAACAAGCAACATACATCTTACCTGAGAAGCAATCTATGCTGTCATCATCAGTGATACGTATTTTAATTTTCTTAGACTTCTCTGAAGATTTTGAATTTTTTGGAATGTCTTCAGGATCTCCTGAACTATGTTTTCTCTTTTGCCCTCTCTCTTTATGGCTATGTTTTCTCTCAGAAGTTTTGAGTTCACTATGAGATCTTTTATTATGTTGCTTATGTTTGGTTGAGCTTGAACTTGAAGACTTGTTTCCTTTCTTATCATGGGAATGATTATCTGTGTCTACCCTTTTCTTTTTAATTTTAATTATACATTTGTCCTCTTGTGTGGATGATCCACTTTCTGATGCTTGTGTTTTGTTATAATGTTTAATCTCCTTTTTCTCTTTTGGTTTATCCTTCCTGCTAAGATGGTGGTTACTACTATTATGATTCAAAGGGACTGGCTGACTAGTACTATTTTCAGGAAACTGCATATTATCCTTTGTGACATCTGAAGTAGCACCAGTTGCAGCAGTACTGCCCAGTTGTGAATTGGCATGCTCTATGGTTGGCTCCTTGTCTTCTGCCACTTCAGAGTTTGATAATTTCTCGGGATTACTTACTTTGGTATCCCTTAAACATCTTTTATCTTTTTTCGCTTGTTCTTCAGCACTTGCCTCTTTACTTACCATCTTCATCCATTTACAAACTAGTTTCGTAGCAAGATTTGCTACTTCTCCAAGTTTTTCTAGTGCATTTATTGTTTTTCCAACTAAAGTTTCCTCAAGATGCTCTACTGTGACAGGAAGTCTATCCAATTTGTTGATACATTCAATCAACTGAAAAAACAAGAGCATAAGTACAAAATCTGATTATGTTATACTAACACATAATAGAAATTTCCAAAATTCAAAAGGTACAAGAAATCAAAATTATTTTTATTACTATTATTACCAGTATGTTAATTAAAACCAGCTATGAAAAAAAACTGAAATGAGTAATTTATTGGGTGAATATACATGTTAAAATGTTCAGGGAAGGCAAAAGGAAATACTGAAAAGAAGAAAATAACTACTCTTAAACCAAATGACTCAAAAGATTCAGCAAAATTTGAGTGTGCTAATGCTTAGTAAACCTGCAAAAGATGCTCAAAAGTATGAAAAGAACAAAGGACCATTTCTAACTTTAAACAGTGCCACAATTGTGGAAAATGCTGACAAATTATCATATAGGGCCATAAAAACTTCTCAATTACCATCAGATGTAAATCCAATGCAAATGTTAACATTTTCCTGACGACCCAAAAATGTTTTCAAATGGTCGGTTTTGGCAATGAAGCCATCAGCTCCCTTGCTCCCCAATATTTCTGTGTAGTGGGTCTGGCAGGTGGAACTTCGTAGGTTAGATGTTCTTCAGTCATTTCCTCTTTGTTGCACAGAGGACAATTTGGATTTCTGTAAATTCCTATTCTGTGTATGTGTAAAATGTTTCATTTTTTTATCTTTGGCTTTGTTAGATACTGATTGGTATTGTTTGTTTTTATATTTGTTTTTAATTAATCTTTTTGTGAATGTTAAGTGTAATTTTTTACTTTTGTTCTGAATTAAATTTGCACCTTTTTTGGCAAGAAAGTCAGCTGATTCATTTCCAGCAATGTCACAATGTGCAGGTATCCACTGTAATATAATTCTTTTCTGTAGTTTTTAAAGTTGTTGGATCATTTTGTGACATTCTTTAATTTGGATTGACCTCATTTTATATGAACTTATTGCACAAAATGCTGCTTTAGAATTAGAAATTATGACAGCATTTTTGAATGTATCTATTCTGCATAGAAGGTGTTGGAGTGAAATATGAATAGCCGTTACTTCTGCATCAAAATTTGTGTGGTATCCTCAGATTTTGTAACTATTTGTTCTAAGTCTAACTGTATATTAATTGGTTCAAAAGTCAGTGGGTTTTCTTTGATTAAAATTTTTTCTTTAGAATTAGGAGGATTCAGATCTGTTTTTAAATCTGTAATATTGTGTAGGAAACTTGTTTTGTGTGTTCATGTTGCTTGGTTGTAGTAATCTTTTCTCCCATTTTATTGTTTTTAACAGCAAAATTTGTTCACGTTGTATTGGTGCCTGCTCCTCTAAAGTTAGATGCATTGGATAGTTCCGAGTTATGGCTTGTATTGCCGTGATTGTAGCGGATTTTGCTGCACTGGTTATTAGTCGCAGGGCCTGAATTTGGCATACTTCTTTGTGAATTGTTAGAACTGTTTGCTGTAATTATTACCTCTGCATTATAAAGAAGTATTGGCTTGATGAATGTTTTGTATGTGGTGTTCAGTGTCTCCCGATTACTGAACCACTTGACTCCAGCTAATGTTTTCAAAATTGAAATTTTCTTTGTTGATTTGTTCACCACTGCTTCAATACGTCTCCAAGATAATTTTGAATCAAAAGTTGTTCCTAGTTATTTTGTTTCACATGTTTGTTTCAGGTTTCGTTTCTTGAACTGCAGATTTAGTATAGAGATTTTCTTTTTTAAGCTAAATACCCAAAGCTAAATACCAAAAAATGTTAGTACTACACTTGGGAATCAATAACTTGAGTAATAAGCCCAGAAGACATCATCAACCTTCAAGATAGGCCAGATAGGATCTTCCCAGCATCTCCGTGGTTTTTCAACATTTTTAATACCACATGGTTTATACTGCAAAATCCGTTTGGAGAGTCTTTCTTCCGGCACTCGAGAGAGATGATCTTGCAATTTCAGTTTGTACTCCCTGAGTTTGTCATTTAAGGTAAATATTTTTAGTTGTTCACTTATTGTTTCACTTCTAATGCGATCTTTAAGACTACAGCCAGGTACGTACCTCAAAAATTTCATTTCAGCCGTTTCAATTCTTTTATCAGTTCTATTCAAGGTCTAGGTCTCGGCTCCATGAGACCAGAAGACACCCAGGGCCATTCTGTAGCTTCCGGTTAAGAATATGCTAACAATTATTGTTACAGCTGACAACAATGTGAAAAAGTATGGCAGATTTTCATATTGTATAACCCTGCTGGTCATGGCAATGGAACATCTTCTCAACCGTATTGTTAAGCACCTCGAGTTAGTCATCGCAGGTTCATACATTTTGCAGACATCTGTTTTCTTTTGCCACCACTCTCAATGCCCAGTTCAATAAAGCCAATTGCAATCACTTCAAGATGTCCATTTTGTATAAACCAAAATGGGGAAAAAAAAAAAGCTGCAAAGACTTCGGAAGAGCAAGATAAAATATATACTGATTATTGCACAAGTAAACCCATGATGTAAATTGACAATAGTTTATACATAGAGTTGTCCCACATACCTCTGCGATCTCAAATATCTCTAAAATGAAATAGGGGCTCACAATGAGAAGATATGCACTTTCCATAAAGGTAAACAAATAACACTTGCCCCTCCAAGTTACACTTTTAATGGAACATGTATGTTTATTCCTTTCTTGGAAGTGTTGAAAGCACTATCTTTCTTCCTGGCCGATCTATACATGAGTGCACTAGAAATAAGGATCAACAAAGGTTTCCCTTGGATGTGCAAACTCTGGAAATGATATTTAGATGACATCTTTGCAATAGTACCAGAAAAACACATCGGTGATGGACAAAAAATTTTAAATATACAAGAAAAAAGCATAAAGTTCACTGTAGAAATAGAAAAAGACGAGTATTTACCATTTTTGTATCTAAAAATAATGAGGAATAAAAACAGACTAAACTTTGGCATTTACAGAAAACCAACACAGACAGACAACTACATAAAAGCTAATGGCTACAAGCCAAGATCCCACAAACAGGCAATCTTCAATAGTTTAGCACACAGACTGGTAAACATCCCTCTCACAGCAGAAGAATACAAAACAGAATACATAAAAATAATTGAAATAGCACAAAAAAATAACTTTCCTAAATCATTAGTAGACAAAAAGGTGAACTTAGCAAAAAAGAAGAAGCTTCTAAAGGAAACCACAACCCTCTCAGCTACAGAAACTAATGATTTTCAAAAAATTCACTTACCAACCATGGGCTATGATAAATTCAAAAAAGTCTTCAAAAAACAAAACATTCAACTAGCACCAGTCAACCATTTCTCCTTAAAAAACCTAATTTGCTCAGACATCAAAGATGCCATTCCATCTAACAAAAAATCTGGTATATATCAAATTGAATGCAGTGACTGTAGTCAAATTTATATTGGAAAAACCAAAAGAAATTTAGAAATAAGAGCAAAGTAACACGTTCTAAACATAAAATATAAACAATTAGAAAACTCAGCAGTTACCACACATTTTTGAAAAAAAAAAAAAACACAATATAAATCCAGAAACATAACTACTAAAGCATACATCAGGAAAACAAGAACTATCCACATGGGAACAAATCTTCATTTCAAAAAATAGGAACAAAGTATTCAAGTTCTTTGAACCGCCACCAGAGGAGACCTGTGACAAAATATCAACAACACCAATGAGAACCAGTTGATGGCCGGCTGTGGATAGGGGCAAAGTCTGTGTAATATATTCCAGAAAAATTTAAAAGTAAGTGTTGTTTAATGTCAATAATCGACTCCCTTTAAATTTAATGTATGTTTATTCTAGCAAAATGACAACTAGAGCTACAATTAGTGATAACATACTTGGTTCCAATTTCTAATCACATTTACTAGTGACGTATAGCCCTCAGAAACTTCACTGTTGTGTATTACATCCAGCATGGAAAATGCACCCACAAATCACCAGCAGTGTCTTGTCTGATAAAACCATGTCTCTTCAGCAGATATTCGAAGTGCCCTCCACTTGCATCATTACACTTTTGGAATCTGGTAATAAGAGTGTTGGACAGATTGCAGTGTTTCTACAGATATTGCTGCACACGTCGCCGTAATACTATGTTGCATATCCTCTACTGTCATTGGCAGTTCTTGATACACTACCTTTCACTGTGCCCCACAAAAAGTCCAACGGCATCAAGTCTGGGGAATGAGCTAGCCATCGCACAGGACATCCCCATCCTATCCACCTATTTGAAAATTTCGTACCCACGTCTCTGGAAACGTGTGCATAATGTACAGGACATCCATCATGCTGCCACCACATTGATAGACATTTTTCTGATTTCACATCCTCCATGAGGAGTTTTAGAGGGTGTTGCAGAAATGATTCATATTGCTGTCCAATTAATGTTCCCTGATAAAATTAGGGACTAAAATACAGTTGCCAATGATACTGCACCAAACATTGACACTCCCCTTTCGAGCAACTTGGCAAGTCCAATGGAGATTTTGCACAGGCCAGTAGTGCATGTTCTGCAGATTCACATGGCCATGATTTGTAAATTAAGCTTCTTCCGTAAACAACGTCTTAGGAATGCTGGATTACCTTGCAAATGCTGAAGTACAAAATTACAGAATACAATGCGGGATTTGAAGTCATTTCCATATAGTTCCTGGTACGGTGAGATATGGAACGAATGAAACTGATGCCTTTGCAGAATTCTGCTCACACTACTGTGGCTTATCCCAGAACCTCATGCAATCAGTCAGACACTCACCTCACGATTGTGCACTACAGCAGCCAGAACAGTAATTTTGTTTCCAGTGCAAGTTGCAGTCTTTGTACGTTGTCACTTTGTGGGAGCCCAGCTTCCTGTTTCCCCGAGTTTGGTACAGATGTTGACAATGGTACACGGCAATAGAACATATGAGGTTTAGAAACTCAAAACTCTTTACGCATTTCTTGTGTAAACAAATACTTTTCAATATTTTCACACACAAATTTATGGTTTCACTTTACGGTGTACAAATAACCTCCTGCAGGGTTCTTCATTCATTTGTGCTTCTGACTCAAGCCCCACAAGTGTGTCCATTTTTCAGCAAGGAAATAATATTGCTGGCACTAACAAAACAGTCTCACCTCTTGTTCTTAACCATAACTTTCTTCCTCTCAACAAGACGTTATATGTTACTGAATACCAAATGGTGCATAGCCAGTGGTTAGCGAACAGCCCTGATTAGAACATGTGTATATTATAAGATTCCAAAAGAAAGTTTTCCCAAATCAGTAACTACTGTAAACTAAAATATGTGATTCATATCAGGAGTTCATCCAATGTGTTAACGAAAATCTTAGAATGACTTGAGAATTCCTTAACTGTTGTATGTAAATCTGGACAAATATCTACACCCATCTTGCTTAGGAAAGAATGGGTTACTCCTAAATTGAAAATGTACATGGAGGTTAGGTCAAGTCAAAGATGTTCATATAACCCAAACCCAATACAATGTACAGGGAAACTTTGCAGAAGTGGATGAAGAAGTAAATCAACCTGAAAATAACATGTAAACAAATGTAAACTCTAGAGTAGCATTAGAGAAAACAAGGTAGCAGAATCCCCAAGTGGCTTACACATTTGAACACACGTTATCCATCTTCTGAATGGGACAAAGGATAAAGTTTTGCTTTAGTAAAGCAATAAAACCTGAGAGAAAACATGGTCAGTATTTTCCAAAACTGACCTATGCTAATTGCATCCACAAGTATTTCTGCACCAGGTTGGATAGATCTCTGGAGCATTTTGAACAACCTGCAAGTTGTCTACTTGCGCATGCATATACCTGCGCCCTGGGAGTTAAAAATATTCTTGCATAACAAAATCAAATTCCTCTGGTTTTTCTTTAGCAAACCATTACACTAGAGAGGGTCAGCTCAAGGTGGTCCTACCATATTAGTATGGGACCACCTTTTGTAACATAAAGTTAGAGATGATGTAAACATTTTGTGTTGAAAAAACCTCTGTATTATCCGCAGCTGAGGTCAGTAGTCAGAATGTCTTGAATGATCTCAATATACGGTATACCCAGTATATCTTACTATTACACACTTAAACATTCCTTGACGAATCAGAATGTTGATTGAACAAATTATAAAATGACAAAAAATGTCACGCATGCAATAGTGATCTATATATAAAATATTTATGGTAGTGTTTTTTATCCTAAGTAATTGATAATTCAGAAGAAAGCATGTATGTCATATTTTCAATTGACATCCGTTTTCTAAATCCAAACTAGAATGATGTAAGAATGTTATTTTAACTCCAGGTATCTTATAACTTGGTTGTACATTGCTCTCTCCATTACTTTAGAAAAAGGCTGTCAACAGCGAGATGGTTCTATAATTGGAAGTAAGACTTTTATCTTTTGTATAGAATACCGTAATTGGCAAAATGTCCTATGGATAAATAAATTCAAAATTGAGGAATTTGGTGCATATCATGGGCAGTATGTCTACCAATGTGCAGCATGGAATATGCAGAAGCTTGTCTAAACCCACTGTGAAACAGATGGAAATGTAATAGTGCAGGGTGTTTTTGGAACAATGAAGATGGAGACTTAGTGAAAGTGGACTGTATTTTGGAAAAAGAGCAGTAGCATCAGACAATTTTCACCATGCTGTGCTATTTGGTGTAAAACATATCGGCAGTTGTTTTGTTCACCAGATAATCACATTAGAACTGTGTGAACAGTAAAGAGGTGGAAGTGCAAATTCAGGACTTGGCCCCTATAATCTTCAGATCTATCCCCAAATGAGCTACACTGGGAAGAACCTGACAAGAAAGCAAATCACATAGTCCTAATAATGTGAATGTGCCATGGCAGTGAGTTTACAAGTCTGGATAATGTAACACCAGAGGTTTGACAAAAATCAGTGCAAACATACCCCAATTTTGTACAGCTACTCTCAAAGCAGTTTGAACAAATTCCTCACTGCATACAGAAAAGACTATTTACAGTATAAAAGCATACCTTACGTGAATATGTTTGTCTACTTCATAGCATATGCATTGAATTGATGGTAATTATTCATTTATTCACACGAGCCGCATACAGGCTAAGGTATCGGATTGATAGTCGACATGAAAAGTTAAATGCCATGGCAGGGATTTGAACCACTGACCTACTGGTTTCCGCCTAGTCACTCTTACCCATTGAGCTACCATGGCTAATTTGCCGTCATGACATATTCTCCAATTGACTCATATATTTCCCCGGTAAACCACTAGGGGCTCTCGCATCCAAGATACAGTTTGTGGCGACTTACCATTTTAACTACTTGTGTCCTAGGCAACATCATTTAATTCTTATTATTTAAGTTATTTGATGGAAATTATTTATTTATTCACACCAACCGTATACAGGCTAAGGTATCCGATTGATAGAGTTGACATGAAAATGCAATGCAACAGCCAGGATTTGAACCAGTAGTTCCGTGGTTCAAATCCTGGCCGTGGTATTGAATATTTCATGTTGACTATCAATATGCACTGAACTCTGTGGCAGAATAGATTAGGTATTTGATCTCAATTATGTAAACAAACAGCACCAAAAGAGGATTCACTTTAGCACTTGTATATAATGTAATCCAGAGCATAACAGCCCGCAAAGGAGCCAAAGCCTACCAACCCGACTGTCAGCCTCATACCCACATACACAAGGCCAAAATGGGCAATCATCGAACTGATATGGGGAGATGTGGTCAGCATCATGTACCAGCCAGCCAGAAATTTGGCTTTCTTGAACGGAATTTGCTATGACTTTAAATTTTCTGTCGCTAATATAAGGCACACCAGTATCACCTGCAAAGAGCACAGCTATCGACTCTTTGCCAACATTATACAAGGCCAGTCAATTATAAATATTAAAAGTAACAATGCAAATCTCTGGGATACCTTTAGTAATAATATCTGCCTCAGAATCATAAGATGTATTCTGGTTTTCTGGATTCTGTTTAATAGCATGACTTTGAAGAATTAACCAACGCTCATTTACTTGGCGTGGACACAAGTCAATTTTGGTCTTTTAACAGTTTCAATTTACTGACACCCTCATCACTAATTATTCTTGATAATTTCACTTTTCCTACTCTCTGCTTATTATGCCAGGCATTAACACCACTTGAGCATTCTGATCTGACATGCCATCAACAATAGGAGTTACATTGCAATTTTGAACATTTTCCGAGCAGAAATATTATATACAGTTGCAGCAGTATTCATATCCATTCTGGTCGGAAAGTTAGCTATATATCCCAAGTTTTATGTATGCAGCAAATTCACAGTCACTATGCTTTTATCAAAATCCCTATATGCTATCAACTTAGATTTTCACTGTAAATGTATGAGATGGTCCTAAGTTGTTTATACCTCCCCTAGAAGATGCATGACCTTGATGCTTGTGTGTACCTCTGACCCTGTAAGCAATACTGGCAGTGCCCGTCACTCATGCCAGGGAGGTCACAAGCAAAGTACCAGACAAAGTGGCTCAACTTATTTTAACATCTTAAAATCCATCCTGTGCTCATAGGAGCACAGGGGCAACCCTTAAGCGCTCTGGTTACCCAAGCTAAGCTATGAGGCATCATGCTGAGCATTGAGTAACACTGGGGTATAACACAATGTTGCAAACAATCCCCTCAGGGCACCAGGTGACACCTTGATTTTGTTCCAGGCGACAGCAAAGTGAGATTTGTGGTGGACAACAAGGCGCTGGGGCGGGTTTTCTCCGGGACCTCCGGTTTCCCCCGCCATCTCATTCCACTGGTGCTCCATCTTCATCTCATGTATCATCAGCGTCAACGCCTGCGGTGCGGTATGCAGTAACAGCGGGCGTTAAACACTACACATTTCATTTAATTTCTTGATTATGTTCCAGAGATGTACAACCGTCGAAACAACCATGAGAGCTGGACATAGAAGGGCAGTTGTACTGACCTCTATCTCCCCTATGAGAAAGAGGAACCACTATCTTGTATGGTGTGGGACCTCATTATATATGGACAGATGTTTGGGAAGGAGCTTGAATGTGATCCCAACGTACACCACAATATTTGGGGGAGCACTGACAACAGAAGAGGGAAACTCCTAATCGAATACTTGGTAAGTACAAACTAAATATTCTAAATAAAGGTAACAAAACAATATTTATTCCAATGTGTAAGGACTATGATACAATGAAGCACAAAATTTTTGGGCACATGACCATGGCGAGCAGCTCATATTCCTAAGCCTGGGCATTCTAGCTATCAGGATGCCAAGGCTTATCGACCATGTCTCATCTTTTCTGCTCAAGACAATGGAGAAACTTGTTGATGGGTACTTAAGGGACTGTGTATTAACAAATCAACTTCTACACAAAAAACAGTGTGACCATCTAGAAAATCTATAGACTGGCCAACATGACATTAAATTCTCCAGCTGACTCATGTTTTTCCCGGTAAACCACTAGGAGTTCTCATGAACACATGAGAAAACTATCTTAATGGCAACTTAATATGCTGTAAGTACTTTAAGACCCGGGTTTTATAGTTCAGACCACTATTAGGTACAATAAATGGAAATTGATTGTTTTTTCACACTAGCCATGTGTAGGATGCACTATGAAAGGATAGACCCAGAATGAAAAATTCAATGCCATAGCCGGGATTTGAACCACAGATCTTCTGGTCTCCGTCCAGCCGCTCTAAATCATTAAGCTATTATGGCCAATGTGCCTACATGACATTAAATTCTCCAACTGACTCATGTTTTTCCCGGTAAACCACTAGAAGTTCTCAAACACATGAGACAACTACCTTAATGGCATATTTGGAATTTCCGCTCCCATTTTGTTACAGGATGTAGGATGGCATTGCCCTTCCAGCACAACATTCTAGTTCTTAAACTTTTGTCATACAGAAACTGCATGCACTTTTTCTCATTTTCGCATAAAGGCGCAAGACCGATAAAACTTATAAATTGAGCTATTGGTTTCAGATAGAACTTCCACCAAATAACTTTCTTTACTGAATGCCAGGGCTCATTTTCAGATTTTACAGTTAAGCTGCTACCTTGCTAACAGTGAAGTTTCAAGCATCTGCAAAATAGATGCTTGGGTGATGGTGCAAAGTTTGGCAACAGAAGCTTATGCCAATAGCCATGTCAGGAGCACTGCAACTGCGTGGCCACTTTGGTAGTTTACGCCAGCCCTCCTGCATGAATCCGATGTTGGACTTAGACAAAATTTCTTACAGGACAGGTTCTAAAGAATATCCATTAAGGGGATGCAGCACCGAAAACCCCAAATCCAGCAATTTGCAACCAATCTTGCTGAACTCTTTACCACTTACTTCTGATGCACAGTGGACACAGCATTGAAAATTTGGTGTTTATATCTCCAATAGTTTTTGAGTAATTAATTTGTGAATTTCAAAATTTTGGCAAAATTCAAACCGCTCCACGTGATGAAAATTTTTAAAATTTTAATTTTTCTATTTCTTAAAATATTCAGATGGTTATGAAGAAAATATCTATCATATGAATTTCTTATACTGCTTTTAGTTCCAGAGGGAAAAAATAGGTGTGGAGCAAACAAAAAAAGCCAAAAAATGATTAATCCTATGACTTTTTATATCAATAACTTTAAAAATATAATGAAGATTAAAAATGCATATGATAGAAACCTTTGTTTGCTTTTTAAGAACATGTGTTGAAAATTTTAGAGGAACTGAATCAAAACTGCATCGTGTGGAACATTTTGCATGACAAAAAATGTTAAAAAAACTATAACGGAGTAAATCAAATTTTAAAATCCAAAACATTTTCCTTCTCAGCTGCATGCCTTGAAGTAGACTAACACCGTCCAGATAGATAAGTTGGACCCTCCTGCCTCTTCCTTCTCTCTTCTGCTGCAGTGTTCTTCAATTTCTGTTTCCTTCTGTATGTTTTAGAAGTTAATTTCACAGACATTGCTGAATGAAGTAAGCGTAATTGGTCCTTCCCTTTACTAATTTTTAGAGATGCTGGTGAAATCTATGTACATTATGTCTGACTGCAGCCTGAATGAAGCAGAACAACCAAAATTGAATTTACTGACGGTTGATGTCGTCTGTCTATTTAAGTACAGGCAACTTCGAAATATCTGGGATAACTTCAACCTCCATCTTTCTTGTTCATTGATTCCCACCACGAACAAAGCTAAGGGACATTGAACAAATCCCACTTATTTATTAAAGGAAGTTTTGGAAGAGCTTATTAAACCTGTGTTACATTTTCCTAACGACTCAATTCACAAATGACCGTAACACATAGGCTGGAGCATTTATGTTAGTATGTATATGAACGGATAGGGTTCTGCGTCATCGAAATCTTGCCCATGTTAAGTTAAGCATTTGTACTGAGTTAACACGGCTGTGTTATAAGACAGATATTTACTTCTACCATCATCAATGAAGTACTTTTAACACCATATCTCATATAGCGTAGCGTAACTTTATCAGCGATTAAAACAGGAACTACCATTATAAAACTTAAAAATAACGGCTGTTCTATCGATTCGTTTCTTCCTCAGATTTATCTAGTAACAAGCAATTACTAAAATTTCACTATTTGGAACACAACTAGCTTCATCTTCTACCCGAGTACCTTGAAATTCTAAGTATACAAATTCAACAATGTGTAATATCAGTTAACCATTTAGTTCGCTTAGTACTACGTAGCGTCCTCACATTCATCTCAACTGGAATACATAACGTTTAATAAGTACTTACTAATTCAGGGTTTCCTCTACTCATCTCTATTTTTATCTGACACTGAACCACTTCTTTTAATACCGACATCTTCGTTCACAATAAATTTATAAGCAAAGATTCTGCACTTGGACATCAGCTATTCCCAACCTCAGTCGACTAGCTACTGACATGGCTGCCAACGGTGCAGCTAGCGAGCCCGCTAATGTAAAGCCTCCAAAGCTCTTAAACAGAAAGATATATCAATTTACAGCAAAATGCTTCAATTTTGAAACAAACAAAGAAGATATTATCCCAATACCCCAAATAATAGCACGGCCCTTTTTTATTATGCTGGAGAACAGCTATAAATTGAATAAAGTTCGCGTTTTGTTGCGTGTCGATTATTTATCGTATTGATTTTTATCAAAGAACATGTACAGCAATATATAACAAAGGGCGTCATTCACGTCACGATATTCGTACAAAGAAAGTGTATCATATTCACAGAGCATATTCTAGAATTACGATACGAAACCCCATCTTCAGCTATAGACATGTAGATTTAAAGCTATTTAACAAATTACAAGTACATCCACTGGCTATGAACAAAATTTAAATCTTTATATATATATATATATATGTATACATATAAATTGTTTTGATGTAAAAAATATGACCTAAAAGCGCAAAAGAAAGGTATTATAATAAAATTAGGGAGTTAAATACAACCGTCCAAGAAATATTACGTTATGTCATGGTGGAGAGCAAGTTTTGAACCATCACAGAATCTCCAATATATTCAATGAGCATTTAGTGAATATAGCCAAAATCTTAGCAAGCTCAATAGGTAGAGCTTCTTTCAATCCGCATAGCAGCATTGCTGCAAATAATATCACCATGTTTCTATATCCGGTCAGTGAAGATGAAATAATAATAACAATAGCAAATACCCTAAAAAAATAAGAAACTGTGTGGCTTTGACGAAATCCCCGATTCTCTAATCAAGCAATGTATCCACTATCTTACAAAACCAGTAACTAATATTTGCAATGCCTCACTGGAAACAGGAAGCTTTCCAAATGTGTTTAAGATAACTAAAGAAGGGGGAAAACCCAATGTGGAAAATTATAGGCTCATTTCCTTATTATCTGCATTTTCAAAATTCCTGGAGAAATATGATGTACAATGGAATAGTTCCCTTCTTAGAAAAGCATAAATTCATATCACAAGCTTGATTTGGCCTCAGAAAGGGAAAATCAATTGATAGCGCAATTTTTTCTTTTATAAAATATATCCTGGAAGCAAAAGACAAAAAGAACATGTAGCAGGCTTGTTCTTAGATTTGACTAAATCATTTGATACAGTTGATACTATTCTTTGAAAGAAGTTAGATGCTTATGGTGTTAGAGGACTAGCTAATAAATGGTTCGCTTCTTATCTTGAAAATAGGTACCAAATGAAAGAAGGAAAGACAGAAAGACAGAAGGAAAGAAAGAAAGAAAGTTAGAGAGAGTGAGAAAGAGAGAGAGGGAGGGAGGCAGGGAGGGAGGGAGGAAGGGAGGTAGGAAGGAGGGTGGAAGGCGGGAGGGAGGGAGGCAGGGTGGGAGGGGGGCAGGGAGGGAGAGAGGAAGGGAGGGAGGGAGGAAGGGAGGGAGGGAGGAAGGGAGGGAGGAAGGGAGGGATGGGGGAAAGGGAGGGAGGAAGGAAGGGAGGGAAGGGAGGAAGGGAGGGAAGGGAGGAAGGGAGGAAGGGTGGAAGGGAGGAAGGGAGGAAGGGAAGAAAGGAGGAAGGGAGGGAGGGAGGAAGGGAGGGAGGATGGGAGGAAGGAAGGAATTAATTGTTTACTACAAAGTACAATCAATGTTGCATACGTAAATTGATGCAGAAAAATATTTACACATAAATAATCTGAAGGAATACCGTGTGTTGCTTTAACCAGAGATAAAATTTATATGGATTTACAGGGATAAAAGGTTTACAGTAATAAGATTTATATACACTTACAAGAATACAGTATGTACATATGTAAACGCAGATTATTTGCATTCGTTAACTAGAAAGTCCTGAACTGAGTAAAAGCAGTGGCTATTTAGGTGTGACTCTAATGAACGTTTGAATGCATTTTCCTGTATTGCTTCCTTTAAAAAATTTGGAAGAGAGTTATATACCTTTATACCACAGTGCAATATACTTTTTGGCATAAAGAGGAGTTATGTTGATAGGCATGTAGATTTGTGGTTAGTCATATATTATACTTATGCATTGGTTCAACTGTTGTGAAAGGTGAGTCTGTATTATAAGACCTGAAGCTTTCCTGGCGACGAATATACTCAATTTCCTCTCGGGCAGCAAGCCAGCTGAAAAGACGATTAGAAATCGAAGTTTCGGGAGTGTGCATCTCGCGCGTCATCAGGATATTCATTAAATGCTACACCGCAAATGTATCATTGGATATAACACAAATGTAAACAAAGACAAAACACTATCAAAATTCGCATTACTGAACAAAAGACTCATTTCAGTCAATTAAATGCCTAGCAAGGAGATGGCGTGAGTATAGAAAATTAATTGTTTAAAAAAAACGTGACTACTTAACTTGATTATCAAGCTGTATAGATCTGTGCTTCTCAAATCGACGGATTTCCATTTTTAAGGCCGGGTGCCAAGATGAGCTGAACTGAAATCCAGCATCACGGCTAAGCGTGCTCCTCTCAGAGGATATGGCCAAAGCCTCCTTAATTCTCCGCTCCCAATACTGTTGCATATTGCCAAGATGGTCGTCTCCCGAAAATTGCCTCTATGGTCGTTAACATAACAATGCTCTGCCAGCCCAGAAATCTCAAGTTGCATTAAACGAATGCTCCAATCACGTTCGTTTATTCTGGTAGCGGTGGTCCTTCCGGTTTATCCTATACACGGGTCCCACTTTCACAGGGAATGCGGTGCATTCCCAGAACTTGGAAGTCCAGTTGTTCTTTCACTAGTCTCAACAGATGTTTAATCTTCGGAGTGGCCTTGTGGATAGTCCTCATGTTGTATTGGGCGAGATTTCTGCTGATTCTGCCGGATAGATTGCCGGTAAACGGGATGAAGGCTGTAGCAGTCTTATCTCACGCTTGCTGTATTACAGGTTTCCCTTTCCTAGCTTTGGTGATCTAGGCTATAGTACGTGGACGACTCTTTTGTAATTTGGCCACATGGATCAAACACTTTGCGTGGCTTTTTTGCGTATGTCAACAGCCTTCGACCTCAAATACAGTTTACCATGGAAGTGGAGAAGAATGGAACTCTTCCATTCCTCAGCATTCTTGTTTCAATGACGTTGAAGCCTCGATCACCAAAGCCTTATCACAAGAACATTTGTATCGTCAGCAAAGAGAAGGGACCTGGCATGAGTATTCTCTAGGTTGAAGTCATTGATGAAGAGCAGAAATAGAATTTGACCTAGTATGGAACCTTGAGGTACTCCATAATTAATGGAAGCAAACTTGATCTGTAGCTCTTTAGTTCTAAATTTTCTTGTGTTTAATTTCGACTGATTGTTTCCTATCTGTCACCTACGAATTAATCCACTTGTGGGGTAGCCCACCAATTCCATGCCTTTCTAGTTTTTCTAGTAGCTTCTTATGATTGATGGTATCAAAAGCGTTGGATAAGTCTAAAAATTTGGCAGATGTATGTTCTTTTCCATCGATAGTGCTGAGGAACTCATACTCATAGTGTTAAAAATAACAGTAGCTATATTCCAAATAGTGTAAATAATTTTTTAAAGTTTACACATTCTAATGTCACAATTTATAAGCGTGATAAGACCCACTGTTTGGTTGTAAAACAGTTTAATGGTAAAAAACTATACTCTGGTTTACTTTAATCTACTCTGTACTACATATTTTCAAAAGTGGTGCATTTATTTCTGGTGAGTAGAACTAGATGCAGCTACACGGCACTCTTGTATTAGCATAATACGGGCAATGCCGGGAATAAGCAGGGTAGTTAGACATTTGAGTGATAGTCCTAATATAGAAAATGTTTCGTATTTGAATATTTATGATGAAATTATGGAAATAATTGTGAAGTGGACAAATGTGAAATTAGAATAGTACACAAAAGAAGTTGAAGTGCATCATCAAAGCAATTGCAAATATATTGATTTGTATGAAATAAAGGCACTTATGGCTCTTTGTAGGCTAACTTCCATGTGTAAGTCTGGGCACAAGATATGCTGTCATTGTTCTCTACTGACTATATTGGAAGACCTGTATTTAGAGCGGCAATGTCAGTAAAGCGGTTCCAAATACTGTTACACTCTGCGATTTTTTGACCCTGAAACAATATAAATACGGAAGAGAAAAGATAAATCAGCACTAATATCTGAGATGCTCTCCAAATCAATTAATAATTGTCAAAAATTATGCTCCATTGGAAAATATGCTAGTGTGGATGAAATGTTTATACAATTTCTGAGAGGTCACTTCAAAGTTTATACGCACCAAACTACCGCTAAATATGGAATAAAAGTCATGCGTCTACAATATTCCCGCACACCTCTGTATAATGTTTACACACTATGTCTACATAGGTGGTCTGAAAAGTTTCCGACCTAATAAGGATACAAGACACTTTTTCATAATTTTTTATAATTTTTATATTACAACACAGTCTCCTCGTAACTCTACACACTACTCCCAGCGATGCTCCCATCTCTGTAACCCGTCCAAATAGTACTCGGCGTTTTTCAACATAGTATTCTTGTAACTCTACACACTTCTCCCAGCGATGCTCCCATCTCTGTAATACGTCCAAATAGTACTCGGCGTTTTTCTCAGCAAAATAATTGTTCACGAAGAAGATTGCCTCTTCATTTGACGAAAAGTTCCGTCCTTCGAGCGTAACTTTCAGATGAGGGAACCAAAAGAAGTCACTTGGGGCTAGATCTGTTGAGTCAAGCAGTTCAAACCGTAATTCGTGGATTTGCGCCATTGCAACCGCTGAGGCGTGAGACAGTGCATTGTCTTAGTGAAACAGAATTTTCTTCTTCCGCAAATGTGGCCGTTTTTCCGCAAGTTCTGCCTTCAGCTTGTCAAATAATTATATATAGTATGCTCCCGTAATGGTTTTTCCTTCTTGAAGATAATCGATTAAAATAACTCCATGACTATCCCAAAAAAATCGCCATCAGTTTCTCAGCCGAAAAAGCAGTTCTTTCTTTTTTTGGAGCCGGTTTCCGTTTTGCACTCCACTGTTTGGGCTGTGTTCTTGTCTCGGACGTATAATGGTATCTCCAGGTTTCATCTACAGTAATTAATCGGCGCCGAAACTCGGATTTATTGCCAACAGAGCGTTGGAAATGTTCATTCGAACAGTTTTTTTGTCTAACGTGAGCAAACACGGCACCACACGCGCGAACAGCTTTCACATGTATAAATGTTGATTTAATATCTGACAAACACGTTATTTTGACATACTCATAGCCCCTGCTATCTCAGTTTAATTCGGCGGTTGTCGAGCAACATTTTTGTGAACTTTGGCTATCTTTTCGTCGGCAGTTGCAATTTTTGGACTTTCCCAATGTTCATCGTCTCCCAAGCGCTTACAACCACGTTTAAATTCAGCTGCCCAAAATTTCACTGTAATCAATGATGGTGCAGAGTCCCCATACACAGAATCCTACTCATATTTGATTTACGTAGGCGTACTGCCTTTCAAAAACAAATATTTAATGACAGATCGATACTCGATTTTGTCAATTTTCATAAAACACCCACATTAACTCACTCAAAGGACTGTTGTATAATAACGTTCTTTCTAAAATTGCCGAAACGTTAGTGAGTAACTATCAACAGATGGACAACGAAAATAACCAGCTTTTATTTACGACTGCTGCCATCTTCATGTTGAAGTCGAAAACTTTTCAGACCACCCTCGTTCTTACTGGTAAGGGTTCTAACGGTGCTGGACTGAGCAATGAAGACAGAAAACTTAGGTTCCTATGCAGTCTATTGTTCGGTTAGTGATGCCAATACTGAACAGTGACAAATGTGAAAGCTGAGAATTGATTTCCATCAACTTCAGGGCAAGAGGTTAACATATGAAGTTATATTAAAGAAAAATAAACGATAAATTCTTAGTGAATTCCAGCCTTTTAAAGGTAATGCTATTGACTCTTCCCTTTATGGAATCGATGATAAAATGGCTTTACTGTCAGTAGTCCCAAGAAAGAAGGAAGCAGTAGCTCATAATATCCATTTCACAAGAGGAATAGATGAAGTGGTGGGGAAACCCAAAATCGTATCCTTCTATACAGCACCAGGGATGGAGTAGACACACTCCAAAAAACATGTGTCAACTATTCACATAATAGAAAATGTAGACACTAGACCCTAGCTGAGTTTTTACATCAATAAACATAAGCACAGTGAACAGCTGAATTCTGTAATTCTAATTTAGGAACACGATGAGTTTCTCCAGGTACATATTTGTCAAAGTACTGTCTGTAAATCTAATGAGATTTCATCTGCAAAACAGACAATTTATTTCGTTTGAGAGGAGACTAGATAATAATTCAAAACTTGGAACAGACTCACAGAAGAGGAAGATGTACAAGTGCTCGTGAAGAGAGACAAACTAAAAGAAAGAGGAAATGCTGTCTTTGTTATTACCAGAATAACAGAAACACTGCATACACAGTCTGATTTTTAAAAGATAGGACTGTTAAACAAAGAATTATCATAATTTTTTTTACTAAATTCACTGTTAGCTTAATGTGAAACAAACACGCCGTAGTAGTTTCATTGTTGGTACTCCTGGTTCCCGCCTTTGAGAACCAGACAAGTTCAGACATGTTCTTTATCGCCTACCGCTGCTATGGAGGTAACATGCGAGGAACAATATGCGGCTTTGAAATTCTGCTTTCGTATCAACAAATCTTCGTTTGAAGCCTATACAATATTACAGGAGGCTTATGGAGAGTCTGTTCTTCGCCACAGCGCAGCTCGCAGGTGGTTTAAAATGTTGAAAGAGGAGAGACAATAAATTTCAAAGGACGATGGACCTAGTGCTCCAGTTGCTGCTCTTACAGAATAAAACATCAATACTGGTGCTGCCATTGTGAGAGAAGATCGACGAATTATCTTAAGAAGACTTTCTGAAATACTGAACATGTCATTGGGTGCCACCCACACGTTGGTGACAGAAACATTACACATGAGACGTGTTTGTGCTCGATGGGTTCCAAGACTTGATTCCCGAACAAAAGGACATTCGCATGGAGGTCTGCATACAGTTAAAGTTGATGTTAATATTCATGGAATGGTTTATCAACATGTTGTACCTGCACACACATCAGTAGCTAGACAATACTACAGAGATGTCCTGAAAACATTGCAAGTCGATATCAGGCGCAAAGCACAATCATGTTTTTTCTCCCGACCACCGCCTGTCACCACTATAAGACAGACGAGGGGGAGGTGTGCCTAACACGGACCTCCCCTGTCTTCCGCTCCCAGCTGCTTCCACAGGGTGTTCCAGCGCTCACGTGACAATATCTAATATCTAAGAAAATTTATCTACTCATAAAAACTAAAATGATGCTAAAATTCTATACTGGTATCCAGCAAAAAATCTAAAACGGTAAAAGAAAAACTATATCACTGGTGTCCAGGGATAGAACTGGAGATATTTTCCAGCTATTCTAACAATTTCTTTTAATTTTACTTTGCATTTAAAATACTGGTAACCAGCATTTTTTATTTTATAAATATTATTCAAATAAGCTTATTTAAATACTCTTAAATTTTCCGCAGACAATTCATGAAATTCAAAAATTTATTTTTATTAATATTTATATACTCCTTTTTATTATATTTCAAAAAATGAATAAATTATTTTATTCATCTAATTTCTTTTTATATTCCTTTTTATTATCATATAAAATAATATATTCTACTTGTTACTATTTTAGGCATTATTTAAGGAAAAACATTTTTATTTGAATTATGTGCCTTTAATTATACAGTTATGTATGAAAAATAAACCTAAAATTATACAATTTTACAATTAAGACAAAAACCATAAATCCTTTCTGTATATTACAAATTCTTTTTATCTAAAATTTTATTCTAACCACTTAAACTTCTTCACTTTTCACTGAAAATATTAAATTCTCTCACTAATCACTTAGCTCTCTCAATGTCCAAGGAATACAGTCTTTCAAAGTATAAACTTGAAAGAAGCGTAGGGACAGTGAAGCACAAATTAGTACAAAATTGAATCGAGAATATATTGACACATTGCTTCACTCACACTGTTTATTCACCACCGGACATCTTTGACAAGTACATCACGCCATCTATTGACAATACGGAGAAAGAAGAAACCACTACAACTTGCACTAGTCAAGTATCAGCTGAGGATAGGAGCAAGAGCTCTTGAAACATGTCCTGTGAATAAACAGTGTGAGTGAAGCAATGTGTCAATATATTCTCAATTCAATTTTGTACTAATACAGTCTTTGCAGGGAAGCTGATGACAATATGGAGGAGTTGCTCGCATCCTCTATTCCGGCTACTTCCAACGTCCTCTATACCACCCAGGAAGATGTATTTGATCTTTCCTGGAAACAGTGGCGGTGATAAAGACGTGCCTAATGGAAATGTCCCAATGAAGTTCTGATGACAGGCTGGTGTGTTCTGGACTCCATATGCCGACCGTGGAGGCATCTGAAAACATAGATGTCAAAAAATTAGGAGCAGACAAACAAATAATTCAGGTATGGGGAGTCAAAGACAAATATGATAGGGATGGAAAAGGCCAAGGACATTTCTTAACATACAGGTGTCACAAACTATACTTTAGGAATACAAGATAGAAATATAAAACTGATACATACATACATGAGATGGTAGTGGAACAATTAGGTGACTAAATCTAACAATAAAATAGGAGAACTAAACAAAGAATTATTATTTCAATGGTACCTGCTGCATCGGGCAGTAAAATTTATCATTGAGATGACCTAATGAAACTGTCCTTGTCGGATGACAAAGTCACCTCGGCAAGGTTTTGGAATAGTATACCTAGATGCTCCACTTAAATAACAAACCACTGCATAAAATTGAATTGTTATTTCTAAATTAAGAGGATGTCACAATTAAAGATATGGAGTTACCCGTGACACTTCTGATAGCAATTTTAGTATTTTGACTTGCAAGAGTAAAAAAAATTAACCTAATTAATTATTAAAACAATAGTTGGGGCCTGTGTACCCGATGGAAACAAAACAAACATTATATAAATACATAGCATTACCATAGATGGACCTCTTAGAATAACCTGGCAATTTTAGAGTAAATTTTTTTTTTAAATTTAAAGGGAGTCGATTAATGACACCAAACAACACTTACTTTTAAATTTTTCCGGAACATGTTTCAGAGACTTTGCCTCAGGCAGTCTCTGAAACATTATATAGAATAAAAAGAAGTATTTCAGAAAGTGGAGTGCCATTGTTACTAAAATTAGGCAAATGAGTCAACCTTGTATATACTTTTCTCCACTTACTGTAAGTGGAGAAAGGTATATACAAGGTTGACTCATTTGCCTAATTTTAGTATCTCTGAAACATGTTCCGGAAAAATTTAAAAGTGTTTAGTGTCATTAGTTGACTCCCTTAAAATTTAATTTATAACAACACTGTTTTCAACACTTCCAAGAAAGGAATTGTAAAATTAGGCTAACAGGTCTTAGTGAAAATTATACCACCTGATCGTATGGAGTAAAACAGCCGACAGAGTCTATGGTCAGTTGAGGATGGAGGCAAAGTCTCTGAAACATGTTTCAGAAAAATGTAAAAGTGTTGTTTAGTGTCATTAATCGACTCCCTTTAAATTTAATTTATTATAACACTGTTTTCAACACTTCCAAGAAAGGAACTGTAAATATTTTTTTATTTTGAATATTCAGAAACAGATTTCTATTTGCGGTACCACTACATCTGGTGTATGAGTATAAACGTGCAATATTCCGAGAGGGATTCACTAAAAGAGAAATATTGAACGTCAGGTTATCCTGAGATCCATCGCTGGTATTTACAAAAAGTGTTCCAGCAGTGGAGACAAATTAGTGTTATAGCGCCTGGATCATTATGCACACAAATTTCATGTGCTGTCAACTTTTACATAGTAATATATAGCGAACAAAAGGGTATTGTAGGTCTGATTAAATATCTGCAAGAGCTTAATGTGTTTTGAAGTCTTCAGATGAAGTCACATATGACAAGGGCAAGGACCCAGTTTAGTAGGTTACTATAAGGGATAGGACATAAGCTGTCGGTGTGGGTCAACCGAAAAAGGCGTACAACTCTTGTAACATTATTACCGAACATAACACTAATGAAAGTCACAAAGATTTCCAGCATAGTTATGAGGACGACATTTAAGAATGGAGCCTTCCTTTAAATAAGAGATACACCTGTACTAACAAATGAACAAAGAAAAAGATTTGAGCATAAATTTGTACATTAAATTATCCTAGGATCCCGACAAGTCCTCAATTACAATACATACAGATGTTTAACATTGTCAACATACCTTAGGATTTGTTAGTATTCAGTATACTACATGTCACTATATTTAAGGGGCAGGCCAACCTCTTAAGACAACAATACAAAAACTCATTACTTCAACTCATTAACATATGCACTCGGCCTGGGAGAACTTCAACATCATAACACTTATAATTGTAAGGCAATTGTCACAACCAGCATGAAAACTTACAACTTAACACAAAACAACAAATCTGAATATATCAGAGCCAGATATCAGTCCATAGGGTCCTCGCAGAATCCCTACAGGAGCAAATATCATTAATCAAAATCTACAACGTGAGCACATTCACTTAAAACTCGTTCTAAGCATCCTGCGATAAACTCAGAACTTTATCTCATATTTACTAATCTAAGAGTGCTTCGCAACGTCCTCTGGAAGTTAAAAGTCACTACAAACTTGAACATGAACTGACAATTCTTAACTATTTCCCCAAAATAATTACTACAATATAAAATACCTTTGTGCTAAATAATAATGGTTGAGCACAGATCCTGACTGGTTTTAAAATATAATGGTGTACCTCTAAAAGAACATGAAGCATGAAGATAGACTTTTTGAGTAAACATTGCTTTTCTTTATACCGAGATTTAACTGTATTGGAACACCACAGTGAAGCAAAATAATTATTAATTTATAGATGAGTCGTATTTATTACACATCTGCTTCACTTACGTAAGTGAAGCAGATGTGCAATAAATACAACTCATCTATAAATTAATAATTGCTTTTCCTTTTTTAGCTATGCTGATGGCATAGATAAAATACAGAAAGAGAGAAACGAGAGAGAAAGCAAGAAAAAAAACATGAACGTTTCGCCCATAAAGTCCTCAGTTAGGCCAGCACTGTTGCTGTGGTAGATTCTATGGTTTCTGGCCCCACTGGTTTAGATGCTGGGCTTAACGTCGCCTCTCGGGGGATGTTGCCGGATGCCTGATGCCCTTGTATGCCTGTCACCTTCTTTTAGAAAAGCTCGGTGTAAACAAATCATCTGTCAACACAACTTATGAAAACTATAAGCTCCAGCGAAAGTAAAAATCAAAGTAGGATACCAAAAATTACTGAAAAAAATCATAGAAAACATTTGAGATTCTTCCAAGGGCTAAAAGATAACACATATGTAATGACCTAACATAGTTCACATATAATTTCGATGAAATTTAATTTCTCAAAACTAAATACTGCCTGAAATATTGTGAGTAGAATATGGAACACCATAGAAAGTAATGCTAACTAATGTTTTCATTTTTATATGGTAATATCTCTTAAATGTGTATCAGTAATTATTCTGTCACTGTTATTCTTGTGTTTCCTGTTTACCATTGTCGGAATTTACATGTAGTTCATAAAGAACGTAGAATTTATTTATTTTTCATCCAGTTTATCATACATATGATTTTGGACATGTCAGAAATACTAAACAACTAAATATCTAATAACAAATAACAACTAAATATCTTATAAATAGTAAGGAGACAGCTAAAAAAGTTAATAAAATTTTATTATTTACATGGGATATTGGTGTGAGAACAAACTTGGCATAACAAGTCCAAGCCCTGCATGTGATTATTGCACTTCACTCTGTCTCCAGATTTGCGGAAATTTGTCAACAGTTTTTTTCCATCCTATCTACTTAGCCAGTATCACAGCTCAAGATTTCGACGCTATTTGCACATAATCTAGTGAGTTTCATTTTGGATGTCGACAATGGCAGAAAACTTTATCAATGGCCTAGTTCGCTTATTAAACATCATCAAAGGTGTAATCAAACTGTACCAGCAGGTCCAGCAGGACGACCCACATTTGGGCCTGCTTAAAGATTTTAAGGACATCCTCCCCATCTGGGTAGAGGTGATCGACACCTTTCCAGATGTGAGTCCATTGGTGGAGTTCCTAGAGGGAGAAATTATCCCAGAGTGCCAGACCAGAATCTCTGGACTCCTGGTAAGGGCTGTTTTATTTATATATATATTCTGTAATGACTGTGCTAAACATTTTCGTAAGGAGGTGTTATTTGTTACAGCAAGACCTTAGTCCTGTATGTTAATACCAATAGCGGGGCTGGAGGAAAACAATTCTGCCCCTTACCCCCAGAAAGGAGCCCACCGGCCCTTCACCGGCAGTATGACAAAGTAGGAAAATACTGCAATATTTGCGATTTCTTCCCGTAATTCCAACAGACAAACCTCACGGTCAATATTGAAAAACTGTTTAAAAGAAAGGAAAACAATTAAATCCCTACTTGGTTAAATCTATCAGAAATAAGATCAAAACTACAAATAACAGAAGTATAGGGACCAACTGATATTGCTGGCAACTAATGTTACTAGAAACACTGAAATGCATAAATGTTTAAACACAAAGAATTTTAGACATTTCTTTACATGTAATAAGATAGTGTGTCAAACAGGCGCCTTAATAATCGTTGTAAGCATACCATGGTTATCTTAGGTTGTTATGAGCTATAGATAAAATTATGCTTGTAAAGATGAACTTCAGTTTCCGCGTATAAGCCGGAGTGTGAGACTGCTACTGTCAGCAGTTCACTTCCCAACGTAAATCTAACATATCCGGTCTGATAGGCTTCGCCAGACAGTATGCCGATCCATCATGCAGAGTGATAAATTTAATTTTTAATAATATTGGTGGTTACTAAAATTAGGCAAGTGTGTCAACCTTGTATATACTTTTCTCCACTTACAAGTTTTTTATGAAGACTAGTTTCTGGGGACTTCTCCCCTATCGTCAGCTCTGTGTTAGACTGATGATGCATCCGGTGTCTGCATCTGGCTTGGTGTTGTGCTGCCATCTAAAGTCCTGGTAAGTTTGATGACGTCATCTACCGCGGGAATTTCAAAATTCATCAAGAGGTCCTGTTTTTTCGTAATAAATATGTTTTCCCAAATCTGTAGTTCCAGAGGTTTGTTTGCCTGTTTGATCATCAACACCAAGCCAGATGCAGACACCGGATGCATCATCAGTCTACCACAGAGCTGACGATAGGGGAGAAGTCCCCAGAAACTAGTCTTCATAAAAAACTTGTAAGTGGAGAAAAGTATATACAAGGTTGACTCACTTGCCTAATTTTAGTAACAATGGCACTCCACTTTCTGAAATACTTCTTTTTATTCTATATAATATTGGTGGTGTTACAATCATGATCATTACTTTGACATTGGGTTCCCCAAAGCAGAAATTATGTCGTGTTCAATCCTAAGTGATAAAAGCATGGGATTAACAGAAAATATCATCCTATGGAGCAACTTTTGAAAGCTAAGGTATGTACAAGTATGCTAGATATTGTTATTTCGAATTAAAATCTCCTGAGTGCCGAAACATAGGGAACCATTTGTGTAATAATGCATCTTTTATTCAAGAAATGCACACTGCATCAAAATAATCTCATATTCCACACTACGAAATATTGTGTTTCAATGAAGTATTAACTTAACTAAGCGTATTCTTTCTAGCAAGTGAAGAAGTTCACATGGAAATACATCGAAATATTAAGCCGCAACTATCAAGTATAAATATAAGGTACAATATTAGTTATTGATGAGACCAAATTAACAAATATTCAACATTGCAATGCTAGTTAAGTGACACCATTTCAAACAAATCAGGGTGCATCCCGGCTTATTATTCTATTTTCTTTTTGTTTATTATTGTTTTTGTATTTTATTTTCAATAATGATTAGTAAAGAATGTAAATCAGTGAACACGTTCTTGTGATAATATTGTAACAGCCATGGTAGGAATCTAACCTCCACCGGCTAGATTATGATATTTGATAAAAAGTGTTGAAAGTAGTTCAAGCCTGGAATTCGGAGTAATAGAATGCTTATGTTTCAAGAATAAAGTATTTAAGCTGGCCAATGTAGGTCAACGAGGGAGTTGGCAGTTGGAGCAGATGATAGGGAGTCTATAGTAAGTTAGTAAGTGTCCGTGGTCAAGCTCTCCTACAAGCTGTTATACATGTCATCGCAAGGGTTGGATCAGCACCTCCGAGTCTACTATGAATTTCAAGGTATGTTTGGGTGTACCCCATTAGGCCAAGGCTGCCCTTGGACATTGTGTAATTATACAGTTAATAAACCTGGCTCACATACTAATTTGGGATTAATAAACCTTTTTCGCCCAGATGGTTGTTCCGTTCCCCACCTCTCTCTGAGTAGCATACCTCTGAAAGCTACATCCCCCTAGTATCGAACTGCTTTCCAGGGTTCGCTACAAAGTGGCGGAGTCGTCGGGTATGAATCCCACAAAGTTTTGTAATTGCTGAGTGTTAACCCCACAAAGTGGTGGATGATCTGGTGTTAACCCAACATAAATGTGCATGCATCAATTTTTAGCATTAACCACCGAAAAGAGGTATGGGAGCACAATGTAAGGTTTAGTAACTCCTAAGAGCGTGGAGAGCCATAGAACAATGTGTCATTTTATTTTGTATGCATATGAACGACGCTGCATAGGTGAACTGTTCTCATATTCAAGGTCTTAAGCTTCAGTTTATGCCATCATGCGATAATCATTGTATATGTTTCACATACATGCGGAAATATTAAGCGAAATTTACTGTCAGCATCTGCACATCTCAGCTCACTGCTAGAGGGATACTATGAGACAAAGACAGACACATCTATCTCTTCCTTTCTTGGAAGTGTTGAAAACAGTGTTGTCATGATAAATTAACTTTAAAGAGAGTCAATTAACACTAAACAAAACTTTTAAATTTTTCTGGAACATGTTTCCGAGGCTTTACCACTATCATCAGCCGGCATTCGACTGGTTCTCATTGGTGTAGTTGACGTTATTTTGTCACAGGTCTCCTCTGGTGGCAGTTCAAGGAACTTGCTGAGCAAATCTTTCTGGGGGATGTCGAAATTAAATACTTTGTTCCCATTTTTTGAAATGAAGATTTGTTCACATGTGGATAGTTCTTGTTTTCCGGATGTATGTTTTAGTAGTTTTGGTTCTGGATTTATGTTGTGGCTTTTTTTCCCCAAAAATGTGTGGCAACTGCTGATTTTTCTAACTGTTTATATTTTATGTTTCTAAAGTGTTCCTTTGCTCTTGTTTCTAAATTTCTTTGGTTTTTCCAATATAAATTTGACTACAGTCATTGCATTCAATTTGATATATACCAGATTTTTTGTTAGATGGAATGGCATCTTTGATGTTTGAGCAAATTAGGTATTTTAAGGAGAAATGGTTGACTGGTGCTAGTTGAATGTTTTGTTTTTTTGAAGACTTTTTTGAATTTATCATAGGCCCATGGATGGTAAGTGAATTTTTTGAAAATCATATTAGTTTCTGTAGCTGAGAGGGTTGTGGTTTCCTTTAGTAGCTTCTTCTTTTTTTGCTAAGTTCACTTTTTTGTCCACTAATGATTTGGGAAAGTTATGTTTTTGTGCTATTTCAATTATTTTGTTGTATTCTGCTTTGTATTCTTCTGCTGTGAGAGGGATGTTTACCAGTCTGTGTGCTAAACTATTGAAGATTGCCTGTTTGTGGGATCTTGGGTTGTAGCCATTAGCTTTCATGTAGTTGTCTGTCCGTGTTGGTTTTCTGTAAATGCCAAAGTTTAGACAGGCTTCTGATATTACTGTAGAAAATCTGGAAGATTTGTTGTGTGATTATGAAGGAGATATTTAGAATATAGGTAGCAGTGACATGTACTGGTCTACAGATAGCATGTTAGCTACTCCATTGTTTGGGGGAAATGGCAGGTCAAATATGGGTGATGTGGATCAGCTATTACTAGCTATTCCTCTTTACGAAAAACAATTAAATGGTAAAAAAAGTATTTTTATAGCACTGGATGTAACCATGCACAATTGTTTAGTAATTTTCACAGCTGCAAATTCATGCAAGACATTCACCTATCTGTATTTGCGCGTGTAAATAGCTCGTAACCTAATTGAGTACTATAATACTCAGAGGCCTCTTTATACTGGGAGGGGGGGGGGTAAGAAATTCACCACGACATTACCCCTCATACTTGAGAAAAAACACTTTCCTAAAAGCATACCACCCATAACCAAAAAAGTCGCAACCATTTCGAAAATGTCTAGTGTGTTGCGAAAAAGAAGTTCACAAGGAAACCAATATTATTTGGTGTGAATCTGCAGATGTGCCCTTGGGTATTTATCCAGGTTTGGAGGTGTACAATTCAAAAAGAAACCTTTAAGGGTACGTTTACATCCGTTATAGAACTAATTTAAATTTATTGTAAAAACAGGAAGATTAAAATAATTGGCGTTAAATGAGCATTAAATGCATGTATGTGCAGGACGTCTATACACGTCCATATCGGTGAAAGGGTTAATGACATAGCTTACTAAAAGTTATTCTAAATTATATATCAATTAACATTCAGGACTTACCACTGTGACCTGAAATTGCTGAAATTTAATATAACAAGTAAAAAAGTTTTTTTGGGTTGTTAGTAGTTAGGAGGAAATTTAAAATATTTGGTGTTATCTCTTAGTTAAGACCTTTAGAAAAAAAAATTCCATGAGATATGTAGCAAACTTTTTTTCTTTTTAATTTAATGCAACCTACGATTTGTAAATTTTTATTATTGTTATAAATATTTGCTGAATGAATATAAATTAGGGGTCTTTTCTTTGATGAACCTAGTTCTTCTGGGAGGTAAATAATACGGAAATATTCTGCACACATGTACTGTTTGTGGCCCTAGTTATTGTGTCTGGTCGTATTAAATAATTTACTGGTGATAATTGTTTCTCAATCACAAATGGTCCGTGGTATCTATGTAATAATATGGCAAACTGTCCTTTCTTCCTAATAGGTATAAAAAGCTTAACCAGCTGACCTGGCTTATACATCACGTCGTACCTTTTGCGATTGTAATTATGCTTCTATCTAATTTGAGCTTGCTTTATCCTTATGTTTTGCTATTTCACGCGACTTTTGAATTTGTTCCTGTGTTTCCCATATGAACAGATTATCTGATGTGGCCTTTAGTTGAACCTTGTTCGGTAAAGTGGGATGTCTACCGTACATTAAATAAAATGGTGACATTTTTGTTGCTTCTTGTCTGCTTGTGTTATAAGCAAATGTTAAATGGGGAAGGGCTTGGTCTCAACCTTTTTGATCAGTAGAAGTGTAATGACTTAACATGTTAATAATGGTTTGATTAGCTCTTCTGTTAAGCCATTGTATTCAGGGTGATAAGCTGTGGTAAAGCTGGCATGTACTCCCATTAGTTGGAGCAATTTTTGTATTACCTCACTTAAGAATATTGCTCCCCTGTCTGACAACAGAGTTGCGGGCGCACTATAACGGCAGATGATATTTTCCAAAAATAAATGTAGCAACATTTTCTACCACGGCTTTATAGCTTTTATTTCTATATATTTTGACAAAAATTCAGGAGCAACTATTATGTATTTTCATCCTGATCAGGTTCGGTGCAAAGGTCCCACTATATCAATGGACTATATTTCTCCTAGGTAATTGACGGGTATTGGATTTAATAAACCTTGAGATTTAAGGTTTTTAGGGGCTTTACGTGATTGGCAACTGTGGCAGGTTCGAATATTAAGTTTTTATCTCTTTTTTCATACCAATCCAAAAATAACAGGAATTAATGCAGTGAAAGGTTTTTGCAAAGCCCATGTGCCCGCTAATTGGGTCATCATGGCTGCCAATTAAAATTTCATTTTTCAACACTTCGGGGATCACCAATAAATGTAAGGATTTTCTATAGCTTGGATAATGTATTTCAGTAAGGGGTCAGTTTGTTGTTTCTGAGCAACTTCTACCAGTGATAGCAAACATGTGATAAGCTCATCAATTTGTTCTAATTCTGGCTGTGTTGGTTGGCCAACAGGGGAACCATGATAACAAGTCAGCATCCTGGTATTTAGCACCGGATTTGCAAATAATGGTATACTCATAATCTTGCAACTTCAGAACCTAATGCGCCAATCTGCCTGTTACATCTTTTAAGTTTTTCAAATGGCAAAGGGCATGGTCACTTACTATATCAATAGAAAATCCAAAAATATATGATCTGAAATGTGTTAAACTGTGTACTATGGCCAATAATTCAAGTTATGTAACTTGTAAGTTTTTTCATGTTTACTTAACGATCTGGAGCAAAAAGAAACTGGATGAAGTTCACCTTGAAAACACTGAGCAAGTGTACTCCTAACACCAACTCCTGAGGCATCAGTTCGAAGCTCAGTGTATGCTCCAGGGATATAGTGAGCCAATACAGGCGCTGTTGTTAACACATGTTTAAGTTGATCAAACGCTGCTTGGTGTATTTCTGTCCAGTTAAAATCCTTATTTTTACATATCAAAGCATGCAATGGGCTTGCTATTGATGCAACATTCTATACAAATCGTCTGTAAAAACTAAAAAGACCTAGAACTTTCCTTACATCATGCACTGACTTTGGTGTAGGTAAATGTGTAATTGCAATTCCTTTCTTGGAAGTTTTGAAAACAGTGTTATTATGATAAATTAACTTTAAAGAGAGTCGATTAAAGACACTAGACAACACCTAGTAAGTGCTGTCTAGTGTCTTCAATCGACTCTCTTTAAAGTTAATAAATATGTAATTGCTTTAATTTTATCTTTATCAGGCTCTATTCCCTTTCCTGAAACTTCGAACCCTAATAATTTAATGTGTTTCATTGCAAAAAAACATTTCTCAGGCTTCAACTTAAAGTTATGCTTTTTTAATTGTTCAAATACCTCCTCCAGGCTACTGAGCAGTTCCTCTTAGGTGGATGCGAATACAACAATGTCATCTAAATAAACTAGCGCTTTTTTGTAATTAAGATCACCCAAAAGTCTGTTGCCTATATGAGAAAAATATCTTGGGGCGTTAGACAATCCAAAGCACAAGGTTTGAAATTCAAATTAGGATTCTGAAGTAACAAAGGCTGAATACTTTTTACTGTTTTCAGCTAATGACACCTAGAAATAAGCACTTAAAAGATCTAGTGTACAGTACCATTTTGATTTTCCTAAGTAACTTAGTAGATCATCTATTATGGGCAAGGGAAATGATGTCTCAGTTACAGCATTTAATTGACGATAATCCATGCAGAAATGATATTCCCCATTTTTGTTTTCTTTACTAGGACGACCAGAGATGCCCATGGGCTATTTGATTCTCGTATAATTCCTACCTCTTTCATTTCCTGAACCTGTTGATTAATTATTTCGCATTGTTGCTGCAAAGACTCGATATGGTCTTTGTTTAATAGGTTTTTGATTTGTTACTTTTATCTCAAATTCCCCTGTCTGTGGTCCCTAAATCTTTGAGTTTTGTAGCAAAAATGTTCCTAAATGTAGCCAATAGATCATGCAGCTGAGCTCTTTGTTCACGCATGATGTCACTATTGACATGAAACTTTATATTATCTATTTCAATATTTTCAGTTTCCGGGCTATTCCAACTGGTGGACTGAATCAAAGCTACTTCATGTATGTAAGCTAGCATTGTTTAAGCAAAAATAGTTCTTGGTTCCGCCGTACTGTTGTGTACCAGAAGCACACAATTTCCAGGGGCTTCAAAAATGAGGGGCGGACATTCAATATTCTTCTTCTGCATTATGGCAGTTGAGGGTTCAAGCATAAGCCTTTACAAGCATCAGAAACTTTTACCTTCAGTTCTGTCATAGTAAAGGGTGGGATTTGGATATCTTGTAGACAATATGCTTTGTAAAGTTCTTCTTCAATTTAGGCTATTCTGTAGCTTCTGGTTAAGAATATTGCTAACAATTATTGTTACAGCTAGCAACTGAGCGCTAACAAGTATGGCAGGTTTTCACATTCTGTAACCACGCTTATGGCAAAGGATCTTCTCAACCATGTTAAGCACCTGAAGTGACTCATCACAAATTCATACGCTTTGCAGGAGCGTTTAGCTTTTCCACCGCTCATGGCGCCAATGTTTTGTTTTTCTACCACTCTCATTGCGATCACTTTATTCCGGACGTCTGAACTATAAAGAAGCTTAAGAAGATGAAATGCAAGTGGGCTGTTAAGATATCAGAGGAACAGTATAAAATATATATTGACTTCTGTTTGAAGAATCCAATTATACAATACAGCAGGCTCACTCCTTCAGATAACCCAAAGAATTAGAAGCCAAGTGAAATCAGCTGGTGTTACAATAAATATCTGCAGCAGTGGGCCACACAAAGATGTGGAGGGATGGAAAACAGTAAGTTGAAAATGTTTTACTGTACTTTTAAGAATATTAGTATTAGGATTTTTAAAGCCTGATCCTCTATAATTATTCTCCGTAAGTGGAATGCTTTCCTAAATAACAATTCTTGTCACAAAACTGTGCCACATGGTAACCATCCATTTCCAACAGCCGTGTGTTTGTACTATACATAAGAGAAGTTGAAAAAGTGTAATAAAATGTTGCTCAAAACTCCTAAGCATGGTTTCGATACGTAATTATTAATTAGTAGAGCAGTTTTTAAAACATACATGAACGTATTTTAACACGTGGTAATCATCTGGCTTACTGCAAAACATTGCGTGGTTGTATGTAATCTGTATTTGCAAAATAGATAAGGTTAATGAAATGTTGCTCAAAAACCAAGCATGGTTTCGATATAATTATTAATTAGTAGAGCAATTTTTAAAACATACATGAATGTATTTTAATATTTTTTCCTAACCTGCTCTTGGCAAAAGCACCCTGGTAACATTGTATAAAATTTTGCAACTGTGTTTTAAATGTGGTTCATCATTACTACTTGTAAATTGCTTGCTTATTATATATTATTTTACTAACTGTAAATAGAAAAATAAGGTACTACACAAGGTTCTATTAAACCAATATTTGTTTTAGGTTTTCACAGAGTGGAAGAGTAATGTTTTTTTAATAAGTGTCTTAAGTAATCATTTTAAATATCTCTAAGGAAAGAAAGACTATTGAACAAGTTTATTCTAAGTGTGTTATATTTTTGTAATTTTTTTGTTTTTATTTTTTTCTTGTACTTCTTGGTTTCTTTTTTACCTTTTTTTTAATTTTATTTTAAAACTGGAACTGGTACAGGGTAAGTCGCTTAGAAAAATTCTTGTTTTATTGGCTTGTACTGTGAGACAATATGAAGGGTTCTACTTGCTTAAATGGTTATTAGATCTGCATTTGTTCCAAATGATAAATGTATGGCTCCAGAGAATGCAAGGTTTTCTTACGTATATAGGTCCATCTCTGCTCCTTTAAAAATATACGTAAGTGCTTTCCTAACACAGTGTCTCCTCGCTGTACTTTCAGCAGCCAATGTAGTGTACCAGCAACTAACCACACTGCAAAATTATGAAATTTCAGGTCTTTGAAACGAAACTCCAGTTGTACCAGCTGTAGTACTGAACATAAGCATTCTTCTGGACGAAGTTTATGTAATGCGTCTCGGATGGCGGTCCAAATCAAGTCAGCCCGCTGACAGTTGTACAAGCGATGCTCAAGTGTATCATCTTCCACACATATGCCACAGATCTTTGAATTCACTCTCCCGTGATGCCACACCATTTCTGCAGTTGGAACCGTTTCATTAACAACTTCATAAACAGTTTCTCTCTAGATCGACGGAAGGTTACAGTTGGTTGCATTGGCCCAAATGCATTTCCAATCACGACTGTATTTTGTTTCCACATGAGGTCGTTGAATACCTGGCTCCATCAAGTGACGATAGAGGATCTTGGTAGTCAGAAACTTCTCCATTTGCTCCCCGGAATTTTCAAGAGCACGAAGCTTGGTGACCAAACGATGAAATTCCCGTGTCGGTCTCTCCACGGTATGTAACTGGTCATACCAAAACTTCTTGTCAATCGGAGACTCACTGCCAAGTAACGAGGACAATCGTGTCTTTCCCAACAGCGCGATACACTTGTTGTCAACATCCACTAGACCACAACCACCTTTCTTTAGAGTAAGACGAAATTGCGAGCGAGCAACTCTAAATGCTTTCCCCGTCCACAGGAAGTGTCCAAGCAGAGTCTGAAAACATTGGACGAACTGCTTAGGGAGCAGCAAAATCTGCGCCACATACCACAGTTTACTCAAGGCATAAGTATGAATGTACCAGACGCGTTGCAACAACGTTAGATTTCCAGAGCGATCTTCATGTAAGTTAAAATGTAGCACATTAAGCCTCTGGGTCCAATTAAGAGAAATCATTTCTGTAAGGTTAGAGGTAAATATAACCCCTGGTAATGTTGGTGGATGTTCCCAGGTGCCAAGTGGAAGTATTTCTGATTTGTGGGCATTGAGCTGAGCTGCCGAAAGTCGACTGTAAGTCACAATCGCCGTGGCTATCTCCTCCGTATCCTGGTGATCTTTGGCCATGACCATCATGGCATCCGCGTAAGCCATTACTTTAAGGTGTTCCCCAGCTATAGTTAAGTCTTGCGGTCTATGTTGTAGCATCTGGAGTAATGGATTGAGTATCAAGGCAAACAGCCCCATAGATAAGGGACACCCCTGCCTGACTGTCGTATTGGAATAGGTGTTGACAAAAAGCTGTTACAGAGTATTCTTGACGACGCTTGGCAATAAAGCCCTTGAATAGCAGCTATTATTTCTTGAGGTACCCCAGCTGCGCGCAAACACTGCCAGATATAGCAGTGCTGAACTCCATCAAAAGCTCTATGAAAATCCAGATTAACTAATGCCAAGGAGCAATGGTGCTGCTCAAGATGGACGACTGCATCTCTTAATTCCGCAAGGGCACCAACAATATTCTTGCCTTGAAGAGCTGTTTGATTAACATGGAGCACCTCCTCATACGCGGGTTTTAGTCTGCTGGCCAAAAGCTTTGCAAATATTTTTTAACCTGAATTCAACAGTGTTATTGGGCGAAAGTCCATGGCTGCCTGCGGGCAGTGTTTCTGCAGGAGTAAAATTATAATTTCATCCGCGAAATGTTCTGGAAACCACCCTCCGTCCCATAATTCCTGTAGCACTGCAACAAACTCAGCCTTAATTATTGCGTTTCAAATGTTGCACCACTTGATGTACCTCTCGTTCCGTTATTGGACCTTGTAGACTCTCCTCCGTGGACTGACTAATGTGAGCCACGGGGCTACTCAGGGCCGCTGTGCTAGCCATGGGTTTCGCTTGAGCCTCACCAAATAGGCACTGGTATTGCTCCTGAAGATAAGGCAATAGCTGGCGTGTCTCATGTAACATCACACCAGTAGCAGTGTCAGTGAGCGATGAAATGTACTTGGCCTGTCCATGAGCGCGTGCCTTGGCCAATGAATAAAAGGAGGCCTGTTCATCGGAGAGAGCGTGCATCAAGGGGGACCGAATGGCGCAACCCTGCAGCATTTGATCTTGTTTTCCTTTATTTCCATTATTCTCCTGATAGCCGGAGCAACCTTGGCACCTCGATTCTGCTGCTCATGTAGATTCCAAAGCATCTCATAAAATTGCAACACCTCTCTTCTTTTATGGGCCTTCTCAAAACTAATTGTTTTGAAGAATGCTTTGATTGCCGGTTTTGCCATAACGGCCCACCATTCTGATTTACGGTTGGCACGGTAATAAGAGGATTTTAAAGCTGCCCTTCTTGTAGCAAAACACAATTGACAGTCCTCATCCTGAAATAGGGTTGAATTGATTTTCCAGTTTAACTCCTTCCAGTATCTAGACTAGGAGCCATGAGTTGTAGGGCACACGTAACGGCATGGTGGTCACTAAAGGCAATGGGATGAACATCAATGCACTGGAAATGGGGAACCAAGGTGTCAAATAAATAAAAACAATCCAGTCAGGATGCTGAAGTGCCTCGGAAAAAGGTGAATTGCACCATATTACCATGCTGCAGCTCCCAGGTATCACGTAGATGTAATTGCATCACTAATTGCAGAAGCATCGGGAATGTTAAGAGGAAGGCAAGGCTCTTGTTTGCAGAGCATCACAAGACTGGGGGTGGCACATCTAGTGTAAAACCGCTAATAGATTTGGAACGCCAGCTGATATCACGTAAATGTAATTGCATCACTAATTGCAGAAGCATCGGGAATGTTAAGAGGAAGGCAAGGCTCTTGTTTGCAGAGCGTCACAAGACTGGGGGTGGCACATCTAGTGTAAAACCACTAATAGATTTGGAACGCCAGCTGATTTTACTCATTGATGATGTTGTCATTGTAGGTGTTGCAGACAGCTTTGATTTAAATGCGAGTATTGATTAACATTTGGTTTTTTAATATTATTCAAGTGCTTGAACGAAGTATCCATGTTTTGGACAGATCAGTTGTTGAATATGTTATATCTTTGTATGCACTAAAGGTATTTTATACTGCAACTCCTCAACCTGTAAATCCAGGTATAGCAGCAATATGGCGGCGATGTAAACAAAAGCTTGTTGAAATTACTCTGGAATTAGTGAAGAATATAAGTCTTAGTTAATATATTTGAGTTAAAATGCGAGTGATAAGAGATAATCATCAGAAAATGAAGGCAACGAGAACAGTGAACCCAATGACGGAGAAACCATCATACAGTTATGCAACACGATCAACTGGTAGGAATATGGCATCAACCTATTCTATGTCTGAACTTTTTTCCACAGCTTATGTTCTTCACAAACTCTCTTCTTCATCATCATCATCATCATCATCATCATCATCATCATCATCATCATCATCATCATCATCATCATCATCATCATCATCATCATCATCATCATCATCATCATCATCATCATCATCATCATCATCAATTTCTGTTTCTGATAAAGAGTAAGTAATCTGCAAGAGCCTTTCTTGGAGTGTGGCACACTGTTCCATCAGTGATGTCGCGGTCTGGTCATTAAAATATTCATTTATATCTGCCCAGCTACTTTCTCCAAACCTTCAACTAATAACAGTAACTTTTTATTTTCACTAGCATCCCAAGAGTTTGGGTATAACTTTGTAAGCTTTTTTTGTATCTGCTACAAAGTTGTTCACGTGAACGATTTGCAAACAGGTCCAACAATTTATAGTAATTGTCCCCAAGCTGCGTACAGCTGCTACTAGAAGCATATCCTCTAACTTTTAAAAAGGGCCACATATATTTGGATTGCATTATGCCCAACATTTGAATATTTGTTGCCTGGTATGTCCTTAATATACCGTGCTATTTAATTCCAACAAATGCGAGAACCAATCTGCGAGTAGCTACGAGTTGCACCAGTATATCTTGATCTTCTTCATCTTCTATCCATGACATCAAGTCCTCATTAAGGTGTCGTTGGTAATGTTGCAACACAAATATAGGAGTATGGTCTGTTCCTAGTTTTTCTGCTACTGCTACTCACTCTTGAAAGTTATATTCTTTAACAAGTTCCATTAATCTTTTATTTTCATCTGTCCAATCATTGTACTTATTTTTGGATGAAATTCTACTCACCAAGCAGCTCGTGCAATCCTTAGGAAGTTTGAAACCCTGAAAGAATTGAGATGTTATGTATTTTCAGTCAAACATACTCTCGTTCAATATCATCACATAGTTCTTCTAGAGACATGTTCTTAATCTGTTTTAATCTGGTAGATGACTCTGGCTCATATAGGTGATCAGTACTGGGTCGTCATCTGTCATGATTCCAGGTTTACCATATGCTGCATAGTAGAACAGCTCATCAAAATCAGCACTGTCTGGATCAAAACATTACTTCTCCATCTGAAAATAAGAATAAACACTCTCTCAAGTAATGTTTCAAATCTGTGTTAATATATTAATACCTCTCAACCATTTATATAGGCAATCAATAACTGATCATTGTAACACAAACTCTGTATGGGAAAACTTTGAAAGATGGAATCACAAATAAAAAATTCAATGTCATTTGAACCATGGATCTTTCGCTCTATGTGCTGCTGCTCTATCACTGAGCTATCATGGCTACATGTCAGAAGCACATTAAATTCCGCAACTAATTTGTATTTTCCTAGTACAACATAAGAAATCTCAATTCAAGATTACATATCCCAATTCGTAAGTACATAGCACCCTGCTTTTTTAAGGTTTTACAATAGTTTTCATTTATAAAGCAATCAATTATAATTGATAATTGTTACTAGCTAATGGCCATCTCATTGCATGAACCAATTAGTTATGGAACAGAAATGCAAAGTAATCAGTGGCAACAAGTGGAGCGGATTGTCAGATCAAAGATATTAAAAATAATTAGGGCTGCATGATTTAATTGATTAACCGAAACGATTAATCAATTAATTTGTTATTTTAGATTAAAGATTAAAAAATGTTAATCGAATTGAGTCCATTAAAATTAATCAATTACAGTAAATATAACTAGGAATATTGTACTGGATATTGAAAAATCAAAATATAACAATGTTAGGTGCTCTGCTCATACTTTACAATTAAGTCTCAATAAGGCGATTAAAATTCCTTCTATATATATCCCCCTTAGTAAATACAGAAAAGTAGTGGGCCACTTTAAACACAGTCTATACCTAGAAGATGAACTGTCTGAAAAGTAACACGATCTTAATATTCCACAGATAAAATTAAAACAAGATGTAGTAACCCGATGGAACAATACTTGTATTATGTTTGAAAGTCTCCTCAGAGCTAAGAGAGCAGTTATTGATATATTAGGTACCCAAGCTTCAAATATTAATATATTACGTGAAATTGAATGGGAAATGACACAAAGAATGTTTGAATGTCTGAAACCTTGCATGGGTATTTTTATTTTCTCGTGGCAAGTAAACACGTCACAGCAAGTGTTGTGCCCTGCAATAACTTATCTAAGGTTAAGTCTCAAAGTTGCTGATTCAGATTCTCTGTATGTGATCGGGTTCAAAATTACTCTTGTCAAAGATTTAAGAGAAAAAAGTAATAACTGGCCTAAATTAGAAATGCAAAGAAGTTACAGCTCTCGATGCGAGATTCAAATCCTTGAAATGTCTTCCAAGAGGTACAAGAGAAATGGAAAAGACTTTCAGAAAAATCTGTGGTAAGCGCGAAAACTACACAGAAGTAAATTTAAAGAAGAGAAAACTGGTTTTTAATGACAATGACGATATCGAGGAAACAGTCCTATTAACACCATTTGCTATAGAAATTGACGTCTACAAGTCTTTTGGTGAACTGGATGACAACTTCGCAAATCGTCTTCAGTGGTGGAAGACATTCAGACACATTCTATTCAGATGCCAATTCTTTCATCTATAGCGAAGAAATTACTTTGTGTACTAGCTACATTGGTTCCCTGTGAACGTGTGTTTGGTGAAGCATGAAATATTGTCACCAAATAAAGAGCAGCACTTAATTCAAAGCATATTGTTGCGAACCCGATTGCGTTAGCGGGTTTGTGTACACAAAAAGCCTGGAGATAAGGAGTATGCCATAAGAAATAATGATAGTGCGAGATAAAAGACTGATAGGGTTACACTTCTGGAAGATGATAGAACTTTCGATTCCTGTTTGGTCCAGAAACATCTCAAAGTTACGAAATAGGTATTTAAAGACGTGACGGCTTGCAAAGAGTTAGTTGTAAACAGTGAGGAGTAGAGTTGTAGTTGTGAAACAGTTGTTGTGAAACCAGACAGCTGGAAGTGTTATTGTAACGAGAGCTAATGTAATCAGCTGCAAGTGTTTGTTATTGTCCTCGACCTTGGAAGATTGTGTGATGTAATGCTGTTACGTGAGAATTGGACAGTGTATTGCTACAGAAATAAAGGAGATTTTTAATTTCTGCAACTCGGCCTTTTAATTCTATGAACCCACAAAGTGAGAATATGAATGCACTTATATGTCTAAAATCATGGATGAAACAACAGTAACTAGGTGAGTCTTCATGTAAACTGTTATTTGCATGTCAGTCTCACAAACCTTAGTAGATATTGATATAATACATTACTAAATAACTTACAAAAATACTGTAGATCTAATTCAATACATATATAAAGCATGTGCACTTGATGCGAACACAAATTTTGAATCTAAATATTTAAAAGTTTCACATATAATTAAATATACAGAGTATTTAAGTACTTTATAGAGTCCTTACACCTAATTTTCGAACAGATATCTCGATTAATTGATTAAAGTAATATGGTTAATCAATTGATCCATCTACAGCACTAAAAATAATATAATTTTGAGTCTAACTAGTACTCGATGCTCCATATATTGCTAGTTTTTACCTAGAACACATTTCATTACGACCTTCCCAACATCCTCAGTTAAGTTGACTACTGACTTTTGACTCAAAGTCCTTAAACGTCTCTGTTGGTATCTTGATGAACCTAAAATTCGGGTTCTCTTCAAAGGTGGCGTCGAAATTTAACCACCAACAAACCTTTGAAATAACCCAAACTTCAAGTTCATCAAGATACCAACAGACACACCCCTGTCGCCTTTATGGAGTTCACCAAATCAAAATTCAATAATCGACTTAGCTGACGATGTTAGAAAGGTCCTAACAAAACATGTTCTAAGTACACACTAGCAATATATGGAACAAGTACTAGTGCAACTCAAAATTATATTAGTTGTTCTTCATTGTGTCCCAGTCCTACTCATAAGAATATTAAGAGTACTTTCCAGCTATCATGCAATATTCATAACAAACATGGAAGTTAATAAAATATACACCAGACAAAAGGGAGCTACTCATTGGCACAATATAAACAATGTAAACCTTTCAGAGGGGTGTTATTGTGAAACAAAATATTATGTCTGTGCCACATTTCCAATTTTTCACTGCAGATGTCATCCTACACTTGTTTATGCCTCTTGCATAACTGACAGTTACTGACAGTTACCAACATGTATATCATACACTGACAGCGACTTTAGTTCAGCTAAGGAACTGATGACCTTAAGTCAGAAAGCAGAGGTGAGCGATTTTTTTATAAGAGGAGTGAAGCAGTTGTGAGATGTGAATGGCAATGACGGAGTACAGCCTTAGGATTTAAGAAGCTCAACCACAATGGTAAAATTTAAGTCAGAACATCGTTAATCCAATAAACTTCTCATTTAGATTGGCAGTCCCCAATTACACATACTCATGTTTTCCTTATGAAATTATTTTCTCATAAAAGAAAGCATCCTAAAAAGAGTGAGCAGTTATTGAATAGTCTTTCAAAGTTACCACATTCAATTCCACTCTATTTCATACAAGGATTGTTCGAGTCAATCTGGGACATTTCTTTTTTTCAGGTTTAAATGGATGCCTAGGCTGGAGGTTTTGTATGCAGTAAACAGTGGCACCTGTGCCCTTTTACTGGTAGACGGCACTCATTACCTGAATTTCTGGATAGACTGATATTCAAGATGGCGGACAACAGTGAACGTCCACATGGTTCAGAATGTTGTGATGAAGTTTTTAGTGAACAAGGGCATAAAACCTGCTGAAATTTACAGAAAACTTCAGGCTCAGTATGGTGATGAGACACTCAACACATTTGAACGGTTTAAGTGCTTCAGAGATGGCCGTATCTCAATCACTGACAATGTTGGTGGATCACAGAGCACAGTAGTCATTCCTGAGAACATACAATATGTGGAGCAGCTGATCCTGGACAGTTGTCACATAAACTGTCGTGAAATTGCAAAGGTGTGGAATTGGTCGTTAGGAACACTGAACACAATAATTCATGATCATTTGTTGTTCTGAAGTAAGTGCACGCTGGGTTTCAAAGCAGCTGTCTACTTTTAACAGACACAGAAGGGTTTAAATCTGTAGAGAACTGAAGGACCACTATGAAAGTGAAGGCCAGGATTTTCTGAATTGCATCATCACATGTGACGAACCATGGGTTCACCATTTCACCCCAGAATCAAAAAGAGCATCGATGCAATGGAAGCATACGGACTCACCACCTCCCAAGAAATTTCAAACAGTTGGGTCTGCTTAAGTGATGGTAAGTGTGTTCTGGGATAAACAGGGCATTCTTCAAGTCAATTTTTTACTCTATGGTGTAACTATTAAGTGAGTATTACTGTTGTGTTCTGCATGATGTGTATGAAAGTTTAAGAAAGAAACGTCAGGATTTGATTACACTCTCTTTGCAAGATATACATGACCTCTGCCACTCAACGCATGTTCCAAACAATCATGGAACTTGGGTGGGAGATCTTGCCACATATACCCTATAGTCCTGACTTAGAGCCAAGTGATTTCCACCTATTTGGGCCACTGAAGGAATTCCTTGGGGGAAAACATTTCAACACCGATGAAGTGAAGCATGATGTCCTAAAATGGTTCCGTTGGAATTCTAAATCTTTCTGTGCTGAAGCATTTCAGGCATTAGTCAAATGCTGGGATAAGTGTATAACTGTAGCTAGAGATTATGTGGAAAAATAAATCCACTTTCCACACTTTGAAATTTGTTCTTTTATTTATTTTTTTACAAAGTCCCGGATTGACTTGAACGATCTTCATACTATATTTAGAATACCTTATTCCTCTTGCTTCACAATTTATTTGAGGACTAAGGTGTACTAGTTCCAAACAATATATAAAGCTCCTCTAATTCATTTTCGGAGGAAAAAATTGCAATTTTTTTTTTCCAAAACTGCTGTTAAAAATTTGACTGATGATACTCCTAGGTACTACTGTCAATGACAAATAATCTTACATGTGTTTTTATATACTTATACACTATATACTACATACATTGAAAATTAAATTGACAATACAACAAATGCAAAACAATTGTAAATTAGTGCAACACACAGGCCGTAAAATAAAACTAAATATAAGGGTTGTAATAAATGTCGTGAGCAAGCCACTGTTAAAATTAAATTCTAACAATATAACAAAATACAGTGCCTTATTTTTCACTGGTGGCTGGTCAGCCTGTGGGAGGTGGCTGCATGCGAACAGTGCTTCTCACCATTCCTGGCACCCTCCTTTCTTCATGTCAATGCATGTTCGATCGATGCTAGAGCAGGTTCTTGTTGTGTTCTTTGTGGTCAAATTGTAATAACTTCTGTTCTAATGCCAAGAAGTGTGTATACTTTAGCACACTGTATATTCATGTATGATTCCTACGTGCAAACAGCCTTATAGAGAAGAGACAGTTATTTATACTGATTTCCTGGTATTCCTGTGCCTCAGAGAAGACAATTCATAAATTTGTAAAGAGATTTAGAGAAACTGGATGTGTTCTTGATAAGAAACGTAAAAGAACTCGCCATGTGCTTACAGAGGAAAAACTTCAGAGAGGACAACAATTAAAATGTAGCCCAAGAAAATCTCTGGATAAGTTATCACAGGAAATGGGTGTTTTACAATTCTTGGCTTGGAAAGCCACTAAACATACAAAACTAAAACCACATAAGATAACCACAGCTCAGGAACTGCAACCATGTGATACAGTGGGTGAATACATTTCTGCAATGAAGGTGAAGTTAATGATGGCTACCCAAAATTAACTTTTTTTACACAGAAGCAGCATGGTTTTCATCACATGGTCATGTATCTTCACAAACAACAAATATTGGAATACAGAAAAACACCAATATGGTGCACGAAATGCCATCGCATGACCAGAAAATTGCTGTTTGGTGTGCTGTGAATGCGCACCAAATTATAGGGTCTACATTAATTGAGCTAACAGTTAACAAACAGAGATACAGGGATGCATAATCAAACCATTTCTGGAATATTTGTGTGACAATGAATGCACACAGGCATATTTTCAACAAGACTGCTACAGCACATACAGCTGATCTCTCATTGCAATAAGAGAAACTTTTTGAAGACAGTCATAAGTAAAGGACTTTGGCCACAGCGAGCCCCAGACCTTATGGTATGCAACTTTTATTTATGGGGGAACTTAAAAAATAAAGTGTATCAGAACAACCCACATGTGTTGGAAGAAATGAAAGACAATACCAGAAGAGAAATTACTGCAATTTCAGAAGATGAATTAATGCGTGTCAACAGATGTTTTGTTCAAGGTATGAGACATGTGTGGCAGCACAAGGACATCATTTCCAACACCTTCTGTGACAAAGATATGTGATTATTGTAATTATAATTTGCATGAAAACCTAAGCACTAGAATTTAAACATTAAAGCAGCAGCAGCAGCATGCCTAATGCGTTAGTAACATGCGTTCTGCTGCAACACTAAGGTAGTTACAAAATAGGAATGAACATAAGGCGGGGCTAGGCATGGCTGTTCAATCACTACTAAACAATGTGGTGCATGCAACGTTGTACAGTTAAGAACGCATACTGGCTCGCTTTGCTGAACCATATGGCTAATTTCTTTGCATGCTCTAAAGATACTAATTACAGAATTATTTTGTTTTCCCCGTGTTACAGGGCTATTTTTTCTGAGATTCACTGTCCAAACCCCATGTTTGTAGCACACCTGGTTTCGGAGATAAGGAAAGATAAGTCACCTGACTAGAAAGAAAAGAATCATTAACTATCAGTGAAGAAAAGCACACACATACTATTCTGCAATTGCATTCTGTACCTTGCATTCAGTAAAGTGGTCATCTGTTAAGAGTGCACACGTGCTTTTCAAAGTTAGTAAATATACTGCTTAGCACGACTGGTACTGGTGCGCCTAGTAGTAACTGTGAAACAACTCGTAAGGTTTTACATAAGCAGGCTAGAAATATTCTTGTTAATGTGTATTCCTTTTTCAAACAGATGTAAATTAAAGACATTTTCGAAAGTACCAGTTTCACTCAGAGTCGAGAATTTACGTTACAGGCTTGTCCTAAGAGTGCTCATTCTGCGATGAACATTGTTAAAGAAAGGAAACAGTTTACCAAATTAGGAGAGCTTCCATATTTAGATCTCCAAGGAAACATCGAGCAGCTAAAAAACATGCTACCAACTTAGACAATTTTCAAAAATGTGTTTTACATAGAACAATTTATGATTTATATGACAAGGGTGAATATCCAACTGCTAAAATGCTGACCAATTTAATGAGGTGGGGGAAATAGAAGATAAGGATTCTGTATCTTCTATGCATAATATTCAGAAATCTCTTGGGTTCAAATATATGAGAACAAATGATGGTCGCAAATTTCTGCTTGACAAACGCGATATTGTTGCTGCAAGACAAATTTCTGCGCACAAAAATGCTTCATAAATACACAGTCATAGCTTCCGTATTTATTACGTATTTTAATGAAACAAAAATTGGTTTAAAGTTCTTTACACGCAGTATACAAATGGCATCATTAAAATTGAAACTATATTCACAAATCATTGAAATGTCACTATTTTGTTTCACTGTAGCGAACACCTTATTTCGCAGAATGCATCTAATATGTATAATTTTGTTTTGTGTGCATATGAACGATAGCTACATAAGCGAACTGTTCTCCAGTTCAAGTTTTTAAGGTTCAGATAATGTGATAATCATTGTACATGTTCTCACACACATGCTGAAATATTAAGTGAACTTCTCTGTCAGCATCTGTATCACTCATTTCATCACCTGTATGATACTTGTTAGTGGATTCGGTGAGACAAAGACATATCTCCCATCTCTATCGCCCGCTTGCCGTAGAACTGGCAATGCCAAGACAGTATGATAACCTTATTGGCTCAACCCATGTTCATTCTTATTTTGTAGCTACTCTTAACCACTCACCAGCTGGCTACCAGTGAAAAATAAGGCACTGTAGTCTGCAGGACCATAATATCCAGATTTTATAGCACGGGTTGGCTTATTGCAATGTCATTACCTTCTAACACATGCAGTATTACAGACATGAATATCTTATTTCATCAGTGTGAACCCATTGAATTCTTTGTTAAAATGAAATGATCTGCTGCTGAAATTCCCCTCAACTTAAATGTGTCTTGTAGATGTCTACAGTGTTAGCAGATTGGTGAAACATTTTGAAGATAAGCCTCAAAGCAGTTGTCCTTGAACTGCCTGCACAGAACACAAGGACAGTTAATGAGAGGACAGGTATTATTAAAACAGAATAGTGCAAGAAATTATTGAGGTTACTGATAAGATGTCCCACATTTACTGACCACAAACTTCAGAGAATCGTCTTCTACAGAGTTCAAAATCAATGTGTTTGTCTCCAGAGGCATGTACGCCATGGAAGCAAGGAAAGCATTGCTTACACTTTAATTGTTAGTTATAAATTCATTTTTATATTTTCATTACAGTCAATTTAGCAATACAATTTTCAAACAGAACATGCAAACTGATACACAGCTTGTAATTTTGCAAATAGTTTTACATAGCACCAATATATGGCATGCTGTATTTGATGATGGTCAATATTTAGACATTATTGATCTAATCTCCTTCAGTAGAAGCAGAATACCTCCCTGTGGGTAAACCAGTGCTTGTTAGAGGTTGGAAAAGAAAATCAATTCAGTATATGTTTTGTTTATAAATAGTAATATCAGTTTAATATTATTCGTTGTTGCTTATGTTTCTAATGAAATGTTTGACTAGTTGTTTGACTAGTTACATTTCCAAAGACAGAAGTGCACATGGTTTAGTAATTAGGAACAGCATGTAAGGAAAAACTGCAAGTTAATTGATGGAAATTAATTGCTCCTTCACATTAGCCATGTATAGGCTAAGGTTTTGGATAGAGTCAAACTGAAAAATTCAAGTACTTGCAATAGTTAGTCACCATAAACAGTGTGTATCTTGAATACAAGAGCCCCTAGTGGTTTACCAGGAAAATATACGAGTCAATTGGGGAATTTAATTGACAGCACATTGGCCATGGTAGCTCAATGGGTAAGAGCGACTGGACAGAAACCAGGAGATCTGTGGTTCAAATCCCAGCGGTGGCATTGAATTTTTCAGTTTGACTATCCAAAAAATGCAAGCTTTAACTACTCTGTCGAAAGTTTTAAACAAAGTGATGTCTGAACTATTTATAGAGAGAAAAAGTAAGTCTATTTACTTAGGCTACATCAAATTAACTACATTTTGTATCATGGATAAATCTTTCACCTTCATCACTCAGATATATCAACAAAGATATGGTCTAGCAATGGGAAGCCCTTCTTCACCGATATTAGAAGACCTGTTTATGAGTGACCTAGAAATGTGGGTTGCCTAGGTGCTTCCATGGATCTTGAGGACCTAGCACCATTTAGTGGATGACCCCATTCCCAAAAAATACATAGATGATAGCCCGCCTCGGTAGTGTAGATGGTAGCATGTCTCCCTCACGTTCAAGAGGTCCCGAGTTTGAATCTCGGTCAGGGTGAGTTACCTGATTAAGGTTTTTACTGGGTTTTTCCCTTATCCTGAAAGATGAATGTCAGGTAACTCTAAGCTCTATGGACCCTGGACTCATTTGAGCATCATTTCACCCCGTTCATTCACTGTCCGATATGATATTGGAGGACGTGAATTACAAAAGCATAGATGATGCCCTGAAACTACTACACATTCAAGAATCAAGAACCAAATTTAACATAAAAACAGAATCTGTAGACCTCAAATCCAAAAGTGCTTTGATAATTTCAAATTTAGGATATATGGAAAGCCCACACACAGACAACTGTATAAAATTATAAAATCCAATAGTTATAATCCTAAACCACAGACTTCTAACACAGCAGAATTTAATAATGAAAAGGAGATTGTGGCAGCACTGATTGGAAAGAGTAATATATACATGTATGTGTTTCTCTAAGATTCTAAGGTAGGACATGCTACCTTGGTGATAAAAATGTAAATAAATGTGTTACTGATTTTATAGTCTGTACATTCAAATAGATTCTTTCAACTGCTTACCTGCACATCACAACTCTACAAATTGGTAACCCCGATAAAATTGAAAATGGCAGATGGCGAAGGAGAAAAATCATGTGGGACGGCTCAAAATAATACAAACGATGTTGCTTAGGTAGCATTGAAAATTCTGCCCATCTGGCAAAAGAATGTGAAGATTTGGTTTATGCAAATTGAGGCTCGTTCACAACCGCTGGAATAACAGTTGAACTAACTGAATTTAACCACGTGCTGGGTACGCTAGAAGCTTATGTGGCAGAATTAGTATCAGATTTTTTAGCTAGACCACTTTTCGCTACAACATTCACTGATTTTGAAATAAGATTAATTCGCAAATTCAAGGAGTCAGAGGGACGGAAGGTGAACAAGTTGCTTACCAAATTAGAATTAATGACAAGAAACCATCACCGCTACTCCAAGAAATGAGAAACTCAACAAGAAGTAGGTACAGGATAATTTTCTAAGCACAATATTTATTCCAAGGCTACCAGTTTCCATACATTCTATTTAACCCTTTCACCGATATGGACGTCATATGACGTCCAAGTTAAAATGCCCCAAACCGATATGGACGTGTATAGACGTCCTGCACATACATGCATTTAATGCTCATTTAATGCCAATTATTTTAATCTTTCTATTTTACAATAAATTTAAATTAGTTCTATATGGGATGTAAACATACCCTTAAAGGTTCCTTTTTTAATTGTACACCTCCAAACCTAGATAAACACCCAAGGGCACATTTGCAGATTCACACAAAATAATATGGGTTTCCTTGCAATCTTCTTTTTCGCAACACACTAGACATTTTCGAAATGGTTGCAACTTTTTTGGTTGTGGGTGGTATCCTTTTAGGAAAGTGTTTTCTCTGAAGTATGAGGGGTGATGTAGTAGTGGATTTCCTACCCCCCCCCCCCCAGTATAAAGAGGCCTCTGAGTATTATAATACTCTATTAGGTTAGGAGCTATTTATACGTGCAAGTACAGGTAGATGAATGTCTTGCATGAATTGACAGCTCTGAAAATTACTAAACAATTGTGCATGGTTACATCCAGTGCTATAAAAATACTTCTTTTACCATTTAACTGTTTTTCGTAAAGAGGGATAGCTAGTAATAGCTGATCCGCATCACCCATATTTGACCCAACACTTCCCCCAAACAATGGAGTAGCTAGCATGCCATCTGTAGACCAGTACACGTCACTGCTAACTATAACCTAAACATCTCCTTCATAATCGCACAACAAATATTCCAGATCTTCTACAGTAATATCAGAAGCCTGTATACATCATACGCAAGCTAATTTATTTGCTACATTATGGGGATAAGCCATGGTTAATACTGAAATTTAACAATCTCAAATGTGTCATTCATTTAGCTCTTGATAGCTATTAGAAATCCCTCTGAACACAGAGTATAAATAGCTAAAATACTGAGCGAAAACAGCTACATAAGGCTACCAGAAACCTTGGTTGAGAAAAACTGTAATAACAAATGCTGATAGTTTTCTTTTCAGTATAACGCAACATATATTCGTATGACTATCGCTTGGTATAGCATAAATAAACTAAACTTGAATCGGAGAAGTCGCTTGCAAAGCTAAACATACATACATTGGTTCGCATACACACAAAACAAAATGATTCAAGTATTAGGCGCATTTGGCGCAAGAATGGCTTTTGCTACAGTGAAACAAAGAAGTGAAATCTTGACGATTTATTAATGTAGTCTCTACTTTATTGTTGCTGTATGTGTATACTGCCTTTAATGGGTTTTAAACCAGTTTTTGTTTCGTTTGAATAACTTGATAAATACGGAAGATACGGAATTGTATTTATGATGCATTTTTACAGCATTTAACAATTTAAATGTCTTATTTAGTTTATTGGGTATCTGTTTCTGGCCCCTGAAGGGTTTAAATGGCCATCGGCGAAGCGGTTAAGCATCTAGCAGTGACAATCTGGATAATCTTGCAGCCATGGCTGTTTTCTGGGCCCCCACAAACTGTTTACAATGCTCAATGTGATCAACCAAATCATCAGAAGGAACTGTTCCACTCACATCACACAGCGGCACAATCAAGGAACTCAAAACAAGGTCAAGCTTACAGACTCCAAGCAGATATAACCCAAAGGGATCTTTCTGTTGGTACCACTCCAAATTTAGGGACAAAGTAAATAACTGCATTAAACAATGTTCATATTCAACTAAACTTTTAGCTAGCAGCAATGAAGTGGAAAACTAGAAGGCTCCTTGCTGAATGTGGCACGTGATGGGCGCATGCAGTCTTGCCGCTTATTCATGATAACTAGGGGTGGTGATTTTTCGCAAATGCGATATAGTGTGATAGAGTGCAAAATTGACTTAAGATGCAATATAAATGCGAAATCAGAGATTTTCCAAGTAATTATTTTTTTCCAATGCTTTTTCTTCTGGAAACTTTTAACTGAAGAGTCTATGGAACCTTTGCATGTTCAGAAAGTTCTAAACTATGTGAACACTCTTCTGGAATGTGGAAAGCAACCCTTCCCGCTGAATTAGCTTATTGTTCCACCATTGCCCACCATTGTTCTGCAATGCATTTGGGGTCCTACCAACAGCATAGATGCTGAAAGATATTTCAGTAAATATAATTTGATTGTAACATGAGGACTCAAATGACATAACAGAATCTTGAAATATGTTCACTGCTTTCATTCAACAGCGTTACTGAATCATAAAATTGAGTTATAGCATAAGCCAATTTTGTGCAATGTCTTTTAATTGTGCTAGTTTTACATCAGTGTGGATTTATCTTTTTTTTGTGTCATGTAGTATGCTTTAGCCTGTATCAGCTTGTTCTATATTTCTGTGTACTGCTTTAAGCTATATTAATGTAAAATAAATTTACACTTTATGCACTTTTAACTCACTGTTAGTAATAACCCTCCATAAATGTGTTTTAAATCTCTAATAAATATTAATATTCATCATTTAAAAAAATTAACTCAAATTAAACTTTTTTAAAAATGCTATAAAATGCTAAATTGGAAATGTATAAATGCTACAAAATGCTAAATGTAAAAATCTAAATGCTACATTTCTGATTTCAAATGCTAAAAATCACTACCCCTAATGATAACACATCAGGTTACAAATATCTTGTGGATTCAGGAGTTCACATTTCAGTAATACCTACATCTGCTAAGGAACACAAGCAAGTGACAAGGCAAATCTGTGCAGCTAAAAGCATCATTAAAACATATGGAGAGTGCTTTCTACAGCTGGACCTAAATTTACTTAGGTGGTTTGGTTAAAGCTTTTTAATTGCCAATGTTCAATCGCCAATAATTGCAGCAGAATTAATTCATTTTAACCTTTTGATTGACCTCATGAACAAATGTTTACTAGATCACACCATCAGATGTTCTGCTATAGACGAGCTGATCAAGATCTCCATCTCCAGTATCCAATCCCTGTATATGATTCCTCCACAATGGAAGTACTAAGAAGTATAAAGTTATAAAGAAGTATCCCAATATTTTACTTGAGCATATTAACTTTTCCAAGCCTTAAACAGAAGTGATGCATACCATTGTCACAAGTGGACAACCAGTTTCTGCTGAAGCTAGAAGGTTATCTCCTGAGAAGCTTTCAGCAGCCAAGGCAGAAAGATTTAACTGATGTTCAATTGTAATAATCACAGTAGGGATGATGCAATCAATAAGATTTTCTCTTTGTTTTGGTATTTCTAATCTTTTTTCAAGTTCATTAACTTCTTGCATGAATGCAGATTGTGTTTTTATTTGCAACATAGAAATCATTGTACCATTTATTGAAATTCAGAGATCTAATAATTGTTTCATACTTAAAAAAGCTTGAGTTTCTAGTTCTAAATCCAGTGGTTTGTTAGAGGTAGCAGTCTGCAGTGCTTCTATTGAAGTTGTTTTAATTGCTGCGGTTATTATTCTAATGCCCGATTTCACCAACAGATGTTAAGACTTAACATGAATTTAACAATAGTTATAACAAAAATTGCATTTGACCAACAAGTGTTAGCATAACACTCATGTTAAATCTCTTGTTAAACTAACAAGTCAAATTTCTGATGTCAAGTCCTTAATTGTAAATAGTCAAGATGGCAGGCATGAACACAGCTGTTGTCGATTTGCTATATTTAAGACCGTGTAAATGGCATTCATAATAGAGTATGGCCTATGAGGAGAAATTATTTTGAGGAGCTATCAGAAGAAAATTTTTTACAGAAGTATAGACTGTCCAAGCAAGTTGCTGTGAAGGTTACTGCGGAAGTACAAGAGAAGTTAGAACATGCATCGAAAGGAATATGCCGCCAGTGTATTATGTGGATAATACACTGTCCACATCCCGTCTTGAAACGTTCAAGTCACTTGTCATTTGTCCTTTGCTCCTCGTTTTAAATTTACATAATACTGAGTTAGAACATGCATCGAAAGGAATATGCCAATCTTGCATTTGCTTCAAGTATTAATAACTTTGTGATTTTATAATTCACTGAATTATGTGGATAATACACTGTCCACCTTCTGTCTTGAAACGTTCAAGTGACTCGTCACTTGTACTTCTTTGCACCTCATTTTAAATTTAGTAATAGTGAAGATGTTTCGTGTTTCTAGTAATGACACATGCATTCGAATTAAATTCGTTTCCAATTTTTTCCCACATGATATCTTTTTCTTTTACATTCACCGCATCCGTCCTATTTTCCACGATATCCTTATACTTCGTCACCAATTCAATTAACAATTCTTTCTCCATCGATGAGAAATTTGTTTCACGGCTTTTGTTTATGATTTTGTTTATCTGCCATTTTTTCATCAGTGTGCAAACGAAAATGAAAACAAAAGTGCATTGCAGTACATTCAGAAAATAATACGACTCATCCATAGCCTTCTATAGTTGTAATATTTACAAGTTTCTTGGCGTTAACACGTGTTTAACATTTTCAGGAAACAGGTTGGTGAAATGCAAGAAATTTAACAGCTTTGTTAGCGCTGTTACAATTGTTAGTTACATTTGTTAACATCAATTTTAACATCTGTTGGTGAAATCGGGCAGAAGTGATTGATGTTGTATGAGTTCGAGTTCTCCTTTATTGGATGGTGATGTTTTTCCAGGTTAGTTTATTATCAAACACTATTTCAAGATATGTTCCTTATCTGTTCTTTTTAAAGCAGTATTGTCATTTTGTAAGTTCAATTCAATTTATTTTCTGGTTAAGGAGAAGAATTGATACTTAGTTTTGTCTATATTTACTGTCATGAAATTTTTTTAACACAATTTTTTCAAATTCTCTAGAGATGACTGTGCTATCATTTTAATTGCTTAATATTTTGTGTTCTGTGGGAATGCCACATAATTTAATCATCTGCATATAGGGCAGTTTTCATGCCAGTATTATATAACATAATCAGAGTATTATATTACAATATTATATAACAAAAAATGTACACTGAAGTTGAAATCAGTCACAGTAACCAATAACCTAGAAGTGGTATGTGACTCTTCAAATAACAAGCTCAGACCATTTACTCCCTCAAGTTTTCGTCGGACTATTTTTTAATCCCTTTAGAATCTATCTCATCCTGGAGTTAAAGGATCTACTGACCTTATAAAACAAATATATGTTTGGCCATCAATATAAAATGATAAACTCTGGGCATCATCATGCATTTCATGTCAGCGTTCAAAAGTATGGCAACATACGAACACTGCTACAGGCCAGTATCAACCTATCACAAACCGGTTTAGCCACATAAACCTTGAAATTGTTGGACCACTTCCTCCATCTCAAGGTTATACTTACTTGGTGACTAAGATTGATTCTCCAGATGACCAGAAGCAGTACTGGTAAAAGATATTACAACAGAAACAATTGCAGCTACAGTATTGTCTTCATGGATTGCTCAATTTGGAGTTCATAAGTTTATCACCACCGACCGTGGACGTCAGTTTGATTACAAATTCTTTAGATGCCTAACGCAGCCTCTAGGAACTCTACGTATAAAAGTCACTGCATACCACCCTGCAGCTAATGGTATGACTGAATGATGGCATAGACACTTAAAAGCCTCCACAACTTACTTCTGACTGGGTACCTAAACTTTCAATTTTACTTATGGGTCTACGATCTTACATCATTCCCAGCTATAGCACTACCCCAGCAGAAATGAATTTGGCTCGTCAATCAAGCTTCCTAGTGATTTCTTTGAAAGTAATCCAAAATATTCAGACATTCCAAACTTCAACACAACATCACAATAAGATTTTCATCCATCAAAAATGATGAATGTCAATATTTTAGTTACTTGATGGAAATTAATAATTTCTTCACACTAGCAATATATAGGCTATGGTTTTTGACAGAGTCAACATGAAAGCTTTAATGCCACGGCCAGGATATGAACCATGGATCTCCTGGTTTCCATCCAGTCTCTTACCCATTGAGCTACCATGGCCAACTTGCTGTCATGACATTAAATTCTCCATTTGACTTGTATATTTCCCCGGTAGCTCTGGTATACGAGATACACCATTCGTGGCAACTTACTATCGTAAGTACTTGAGTCCCAGGTTTCATCATTCAACTCTTATTATTTTAATTAATTGATGGAAATTAATAATTTCTTCACACTAGCCATATATAGGCTCCTTGAGAATTTGTCATGATGGCAAGTTGGCCATGGTAGTTCAATGGGTAAGAGCGACTGGATGGAAACCAGAAGATCCATGGTTCAAATCCTGGCCATGGCATTGAATTTTTCATGTTGACTATCAAAAACCTTAGCCTATATACGCCTAGTGTGAAGAAATTATTATTTTCCATCAAATAAGTAAAATAATAAGAGTTAAATGATGAAGCCTGGGACTCAAGTATTTAAGATAGTAAGTCGCCACAAACAGTGTATGTCGGATACGAGAGCCCCTAGTGGTTTACCAGGGAAATATACGAGTCAAATGGAGAATTTAATGTCATGATGGCAAGTTGGCCATGGTAGCTCAATGGATAAGAGCAACTGGATGGAAACCAGGAGATCTGTGGTTCAAATCCCGGCCATGACATTGAATTTTTCAAGTTGACTATCAAATGTCACCATGTTTTTATCTGACATGATGCTCATGGGAAACCAATGTAACCAGTATATGACTGCCCTTTTCGTGTCTTGACATGAACAGAAAACATTTTGACATCGAAACTCCAACTTGCACACAAACCATCTCTTTGGATCGACTAAAACCAGCATTCATCCTCAATGACCTGAATTCACCTGCTAGAAGTAATGAAGACAACAACTCCAAAAATGGCTACACCTAAAATCAGTTTACAGATTGTGAATGGTAAAACCCAACCTTCACATAAGTCTATGAGAATTGGCAGGCAAGTGACCTTTCCTCGTAAATATTTGAACATTGTTAATGGGGAGAGAGTGTGTGGCAGTACTGTCTGATAAAGAGTAATATATATACACATGTATATGTTTCTCTGAGGTTCTAAGGTAAGCCATGCTATCTTGGTGATAAAAATGTAAATAAATGTGTTATTGATCTTATACAGTTTGTATGTTCAAATAAATTCTTCAAACTGCAATCCTGCTTATCACAACTCTACAAGATAGCCAAAAAATAATAGAAAAAGAATATATAAAAAATGAGTTGTTCTTTCACACTAGCTATGTGTGGAAAGAAGTAGGACAATGCAGTCAGTTGGAGAATATAATATCGTAATGGCATGTTGTCAAAGTAGCTCAGCAGATATAGCAACCAGAGAAGGCAGGGAGAGCTCTGGTTCAAATCGCGGCTCATGGCATTGAATGTTTCAGTCTGACTACCTTTCCAATACACAAAATATCCAAAAAGCACAAAAACTGAAGACAGTACAAAAACCACGAAATTGTCCAACAGGAGAAGAAATACACATTTATACAAAGCTTATAGCAGAACAGCACAACACCCAAAAACCTATAGTACATCCAAAACCTTCTACATTCTGGACTAAAAGACATCATACGAGCAATAGAAAAATAAAGAATGTACCAATCTAAGTGGAAAAACTTCAACAAAATTTTTATTGGAAATATAAAATGAAAAAAACTGGAAAATAAGGCCAAAGAACCATATCAGGAAACTAAAGTATAAATAAGAAAAATTGATAGTAGTAGCGCACTTCTGAGTAGAGAACCATGAAATTCATCCTGAATCTGCACTTTTATAAAGCATACCTCCAACACAATGACACCATGCTACAGCTGTTTGCCTCACATTCAAAAGGTCCCAAGTTTAAATTTTGGTCATGGTGAGTTATCACGATAAGAATTTCTCCAGAGTTTTCCCTTATCCTGAAAGTTGAATTTCGAATTACTCTAACAAGGTACACCTTTGACGTCAAACGCTCAGAAGCACAAGAAAAGATGCTTATAATAACAAACAACCATTAAAACACTGGACTCTATCATTTCCATGCAAAACTACATACTTATCTACTGGCAACATATAACCTCTATAAGCAGTATAAGCTCTGTATCATAAGGGTTGCCAATTTTGTAAGATTGCAAGGTGCTGAACCACAAGTGAAGATACATGATTATTTCCTTATCAAACTTCACTCTGTGATTTATAATCAATTTCCTGTACCACAATATAAGCCTATGTTGCAATATGCTTGGCAAAATGCAAGTTAAGACACTGACATATGCATATCATCATTTGCAAATGTAATTAGTGCAGCTAAAGTGAAAGAGATTGGGAATACAATAACTACAGCCCAGATTTGTAAGCACAATAAAATGGTGAAATAAGCATATAAACATGAAAAATGAAACAAATAAGCACCAAAAATAAGCTAATAAAAACAAAATTTAATATAAACATATTACTTCATACAATTGTCAACTTCCGTAGGCTTGTTACAATGCATGAGGGAGATTAGCTTGAGATTTTCTTGTGCAAAGCTGCCTCGTTTATCAGGGAAGAACTTTTTATGCAGTGAAATGTTGTATAGCGTTACTGGAAGGCAGTTCTTCTTGAGTGAATAGCTCTTCGAAATATGTTTCTGTACCAGAAAGCTTTTTAGAAATGTTACACAATGTTTCGTAATCAGAGTTTTTCGTTAGAATCTTACCTAGTTTCTCAAAGACCGTTTTAACAATACCATGAGTCTCTGAAGACAATATTACTGATATTTCAGGTTAAAGAAAGTGAATACTCCAAGGTCATTCAACTGTGTTATAATAGCATGTATTCTGGAGAAACGGTTATGGATGTATCGAGATTTAACTGTATTGGAACACCACCGTGGTGAAATAATTATTAATTTATAGAGGAGTCATATTTATATTTATTACACATCTGCTTCACTTTCTTACCTATTTTTATCATGTTTCGCAAATCATCGTTTGCATCTTCGGCTCTTATGTGACTAAAGCTTGATCCAGTGGTGTGGGTAATTCTGGAGTAGGTATGAAAGTGAAGCAGATGTGTAATAAATACGACTCATCTATAAATTAATGGTAATGGATGTATTCTATCTTATTTTGGATGCCAATATTAGCAAAACATTCTTGTGCTGCGGAAATGATGCTTGCATCTTCTGCATCTGAGTACAACACTGTTTTTACTTCATTGAAATATTCTTCATAGCCTTTAACAAAGAACCCTATCGAGTTAGAACTGGCTGAGCAGGTGAACACAAATTTAGAAGGACTTCATGAAATTTTTTAACTCTAATCAGTGACAGCACAAACACTTTTTTTACTCTAGAGACAAGAAGATCCATGTCTTTATATCTGCTCCTAACAGTTTGAGTAAGACAATGTAAAAGTCTAAATGATAAAATGATGGCTAGGAGTGAGAATTTACTTTTAAATTTACATGATTTAGATAAAATAACCTATTTTAATTAAAAAGTGTAAAATAAGTATGCAAACCCCATATTTCAGCAAAAAAAGCATTTATAAGCATTTCACTTAGAAATCCGGGCTCTAGTAATAACATTGTTTTAGTGAGGTGGTAACATAGCTCATTATTTTAGCCTCTTCATTGAAATCCTGCATCTGCACTTTGAAGACTAATATAATCACTATCAAATGTTACAAGTACTTTACACAGAGGGTTTTAGCACTATTGATTGACAGACATCACTGAATTACATATAATTTCCCTCCTATGGTATTGATATGTCACTTTGTTTCTCTCAATTACAACGTCACTGGAGGTAGAATGCTGCATTTTGCATAGAAATCACACAGACCACTGTTTTTTTATGATCAGTTGTTATTCTAAGCATGTCTTCAAGCAGTTCTGAGTGTTCACGGTCAAACCTATCCCTTGTAAGCTCTATAGAACCTAGGTTCAGTTTAGCATCATTTCACCCATTTTATTCGTCTTATGTGACTTAACATTGGAGGTTGTAAATAATGATTTTCTATACAGAGTGGTGTACGATAAGTCATCCGAATTAATTTTGATCGTACAAGTATACTATTGGGGCAATAACTTTCAAATTGTGTGCTCAACTTCGTGCAGTTCATGGAAATTACTCCAGATGTTGTTACGAGTTCATTGTTTCTGTTTTGAGTCTGCCATTTCAGTTTGCTGCGATGGCGGACAAAGGATGACTGACTGTAGCACAAAAGTTGAAGCTTGTATTACTATTCGCAGTGATGATCAGTGTTACACTGACATAAAAGGTTTCATGCTCATCTCGGCACACAGTGGGCTCCCAACCCACAGACAATATGCAGATTTCATCACAAATTTGCAGGTAATGGATCTGTTTTTGAGAGTAAGCAGCCACATGCATGTACCATACATTCGCTGCAAAACACTGAAGCAGTTCGAGTGGCTTTGATTTGTAGTCTTCAGTAAATCAACAAGAGCCGGTGCTGAGTTGGGAATTTCATGCCGATTTATACAAAGAATTATTCAATCTGAGCTTCGTTTGTATCCATACAAGTTGACAGTGATGCATAAGCTTACTGTGAGAGATAAGGAGCAGAGACTACAGTTTGCAAGGTGGGCAATCGAGCAAGACCAAAAGGCAATGCTACACAACACTTGGTTTTCTCATGAAGCTTACTTTTACATGAATGGTATTGTGAACAAACAGAACATTCGATTCTGGGAATGTGAACCTCCACAAATAATCCACATGAAAGGCACCTACGGGGAGAAAGTGTGCATGTGGGTTGTGATGTCAAGCCATGGAATCATCGGTTTGCTCTTCTTCGATACTACAGTAACCAGTGAACGCTATTTAGACATGCTGCGAAACCAGTTCTTTCCTCAACTTATGGCCACACGTCTTCCATTGCAGACACAATGGTTCAAGCAGGATGGAGCACGTCCTCATACTGCCAACGTGCTTGATTTCCTACATGAAAGACTTTGCCTTAGAGTACTGTCAAACTGATTTCCAGAACATTATGAAGGAGGAAGAATGTGGCCCCTCCACAACCCACACATCAACGCATGTGACTTCCTCCTTTGGGGGTTCCTTAATGAGAAGGTGTACCACAGAAAATCCGAAAATGCAGTACAGCTTATGACCATCTCTGTGGAGTTATGACATGCCATTCTGGAAGATTTGTGTCGAAGAGTCGCCAGAAATGCATGTGTGCGACTTGAAGTTGTAAAACAAAACGGCAGTCATATTGAACATGTGATTCATTAGGTTGTACTTCCAAGCTATATTATTTACTTTGTCAATAAATGACAAATCTTGTCAACAACAATGTTATTCATAAAACAAATCAGGTGACTTATCGTGCACCACCCTGTATATACCATGTTCCAGCTGTTGGCATCAAGTTGAGGATAGAAATAAAGGAGCCCTCAAAGCATATGCCAATTTTTAAAATGTAAGCGATCTAGCGTCAGTAAACTGACTAACTATCTAGTAATTGCAAACTGTCCGTGCTGGAACAGTGAAATAAATGTGTGAGTGAGAAGAAAGCGCTGCATGTATGTAAAATTTTAAATTGTGGTTTTTCTTTAATTACCTAAGAAAAGAAGTATCAAAAAGTTAGGAAACTCCAGCATGAGAGAATTTGAAAACAAAAATCAAAAGACATTTATGGGATTGGAGAGTCATAAAAGTAGAGCCAAGTTATTCAGCCTATCTCTTCTTAACATTATTGTTTCCATACCATATGACACTGATCATCTCATGTCCTTGCCTTGCTACCACAGTCTAACAAATCAGAACCTCAGCTGCTGCTAATTACACTTTTTGTACCTTTTATGTAGTTAGCAAATCAATGTCTACCCAGAACATTTAACTATCACTCTTTACAGATACTTACAACTCAAGTGGATGCTGGTTGACTGACCAATCTTTTTAGCTGTTAACTTTTCACTGTGAATAAGCTGTTCCTTATATAGGATTCAGGGCGGAAAGCTCTTGAAGGGGAAAGTACCTGAAAAGCACACAAAATAATAATAACAACAATAATAATAATAATAATAATAATAATAATAATAATAATAATAATAATAATAATAATAATAATAATAATAATAATAATAATAATAATGATAATGATAATAATAATAATAATAATAATAATAATAATAATAATAATAATAATAATAATAATAATAATAATAATAATAATAATAATAATAATAATAATAATAATAATAATAATAATAATAATAATAATAATAATAATAATAATAATAATAATAATAATAATAATAATAATAATAATAATAATAATAATAATAATAATAATAATAATAATAATAATAATAATAATAATAATAATAATAATAATAATAATAATAATAATAATAATAATAATAATAATAATAATAATAATAATAATAATAATAATAATAATAATAATAATAATAATAATAATAATAATAATAATAATAATAATAATAATAATAATAATAATAATAATAATAATAATAATAATAATAATAATAATAATAATAATAAACATAATAATAATCATAATCATAATCATAATCATAATCATAATCATAATAACAATAACAATAACAATAACAATAACAATAACAATAACAATAACAATAACAATAACAATAACAATAACAATAACAATAACAATAACAATAACAATAACACTAACACTAACACTAACACTAACACTAACACTAACACTAACACTAACACTAACACTAACACTAACACTAACACTAACAATAACAATAACAATAACAATAACAATAACAATAACAATAACAATAACAATAACAATAACAATAACAATAACAATAACAATAACAATAACAATAATAATAATAATAATAATAATAATAATAATAATAATAATAATAATAATAATAATAATAATAATAATAATAATAATAATAATAATAATAATAATAATAATAATAATAATAATAATAATAATAATAATAATAATAATAATAATAATAATAATAATAATAATAATAATAATAATAATAATAATAATAATAATAATAATAATAATAATAATAATAATAATAATAATAATAATAATAATAATAATAATAATAATAATAATAATAATAATAATAATAATAATAATAATAATAATAATAATAATAATAATAATAATAATAATAATAATAATAATAATAATAATAATAATAATAATAATAATAATAATAATAATAATAATAATAATAATAATAATAATAATAATAATAATAATAATAATAATAATAATAATAATAATAATAATAATAATAATAATAATAATAATAATAATAATAATAATAATAATAATAATAATAATAATAATAATAATAATAATAATAATAATAATAATAATAATAATAAATTCAATTATAGACATGAAATAAATGTTTCAACCTTAATCTCAATGATCTACACACTTCATATAATACAATTACAAATTTCTACACTTAATACACCTATAATCTGTCCCAAGCAAGTTTAATCCTGCTGTAAACATCTACGCAGGAAGAGAGACAGACGGAGATATTAGGACAAAAAGCGGTTAAGCTGTTGATTGGCTTAGCAAAGTTAATGGGTGTTTTATTTGCATGCACATGATAAACTCCTCCTTTAAGGGGAGGCATCTGTGAAAAATGCTAAAATCAAGAGTTTACATTAGAACTGATTGAAATTTTGTCATTAGCTGGGGTATACGGAATCTAGTAAAGCTTTTAAAATTCATCTTTCCATCTTAAATAGTTTTTTCAAAAAAAAAAATATTTAGTGCTTTTTATAGTATGATTTTTGTATGTTATATAAAAAGTCCCAGGCCATACAGTTTTTCTTTTAGAAACTTTAAATTTTAGATTCAGGTTTCTCTGTAAATCAGTTATAAAAGTTGCTATACTTTTAAAGTGTGTATCAAGTATTTTTGGACAAAAAAGTTTTTATGTGAAAATATATTAAATTTTTCTTAATTTTTTTGCAATTTTGAGATTTAAAAATCAATAATAAATAAACTATTTAATTTAAATAAAGAAAAATACCAACATTTATTAAACATTTATTTAGGAATATGTGTGCAAAGTTTAATACAAATTCGTTGAGAATTGCAGAAGTTGGAGCATTTTGAAGATACAAAAATGTTCAAAAACTGAAAGGAGAAAAATGAATTTAAAGATTTAGACAGAAATTACACTACTTTCTTTACTTTGAAAACTCCATGCATCATATGCAGGCTCTACAGCTACCTTATTACCTTCTTTCTCTTTAATTTGGTTACCTTTGGCCCTTTTATTTATAATTTTTCTATCTATAATAGTTTTTACCAAAAAAATAATAATTTAATTTTTTGCTGCAATTTCTTTACATTGGGAAACATATTACATTCTCTACAATTTTTGTTATAAATGATTCGAACTTTGGATTCTGGTTCCTTTAGATAGTAGTTACAAAACTATATATATATACTCATTTGCCCATGTCTAATGGTTCTGGAGGAGAAAATTTAAGGAATATGATAGAATTTTCTTGAATTTTTTTCAATTTTCTTTTTTCAATACCAATCATTATTAATTATTTCATATACAGCCTAAATTTTTATTTAAAACTTATCTATATGCAAAACTTAAAGAAATTCAAAGAAAACTTTAGTGTCTGGACTACAAGGAGTATTAAAAATGCTAAAAGTTGGACATGAAGAAAAATCTAGTTAGAAGCTCTAAATATAAACAACATTTTTTTCTATGTTTCAAAACCCTCCTGCACTATATGAAGACCACTCAGCTAGTTTACTATCCTCTTCTGTTTTTAATCTAGTCACCTTTAGCTGCTACTTGTCAGATTTATATTTGCTCAATGAACTTTGATCACTTTGTTTTAGCTTTCACCTATCCCTAATACTGCTAATTTTGTTGCCAAAAAGACTTACTTTGCTTGCTGCAACTTTTGCCTTAACTTTCAGTCTATCTTTATAACCCATATTAAATTTACTAACAGCTGCAATCACTGCAATTTGCAATTTCTTACTTAATACAAAAACTTCTTTGTGACATTTACTCCATTGAAACTTTCATTAGCATTCTGTGATTCTCCTTTAATACAACTTTCCCATAGAATAGTACTAACTAATCTCTTTATTTTTGTCTATGAGATGGAAATTGTAAGTAGAATATTTCATGCAATTCATACCCATGGTCATACAAAACTTCTGCATAGAAATATGACCCTTACCAATGCCCAGAAATACATCAACCATTCTTCTATTTACATCAAAAGGTGACCTATTAGAATCAATGTTAACTCTTGGGCTATAATGTTTTCACTTAACATTTATCTTAAGCAGAGCATTCTAGTATCATTACTTACTATTATGGCTAGAACACCTTAAAGTTTTATTATATTTTGCTTTGAAATAGCCACTGTACTCCTAACCTAACATGGTATGAATCATATACGTACTGTTGCAACAAGAAAGCAATACAATATTAAATCAGGCTTTATTCCTATTCTAAACAATAATAATTTAATATAAGCTGCTATCCACAGCTTTCACTTGTATGTAAACCATATTTCACAAACACTACATGTCAGTGGAAATCTTTGTTTACTTTTAAAAGTAATAAGTGGGAAATAATATATAAAAATGGTAGCGGAAAGGTTCAGTAGCTTCCACAAACATCCAGAAAATGTCTCTGCACATTACCAGTTACAGAATCAAACTGGGTAGTTTAGACGTGAAAATTACATCAATTTCTTTGCGACACACTGGAAAAAGCAATATAAATGGCCACGCCCACCCGCACATGGGCGTTTAAATAATGACGTAGCGGCTCTTTAAATGGCGCTAGGGCCTAACTGACGGCAGATTCTGAAACCAGAATGTTTAAACATAATTTTAATGCAAAAAACGAAAAATGTCATTTTTTGTCATTTTTGACGAAATTTCACCGATGCCTCCCCTTAAGTACAGTACTGTAAGTAGTTTCCTGACCACTGCTCTGCAAGAGCTAATTTCGGAGGGAGAAATGTCTGCAAATGTTTTGATTCTTATAAACATAATAGCCTCACATTTTATCTTTCTGCTTCACAGAGCACATAGATGTGTTCTGCGCTCATGAGTCCTGAAAGGAATATTTACAACAGATATATACATACTAGTATGCTATACACAGATTAGACAGAAGACAGGTGAAATTATACTCACCTTTAACTTATTATGTTAAATTAATCTGCATTTTATTTAACAATTACTAAAGGACAATGGTATTATATAATATTTTTGCATTCCTATACCAGGCAGCTCTCTCGCAACGAGGTCTGTATTGAGTTAATGCTGATTAAGATGATATTGTTTATAGTGTGGAGTTACTTTTGATATTTAACACCCTATTTCTTGTACATCTCGCGTATCAAACCCAAGAACACTTATGTACATATATGCAATTTAAAATCAGTAAGCTTTTCATCATAGAACAGGCCAGTGCTTCAGCCGAAATTAAACACAATTGAGGCAAACCTTTAAAAAGAAGCGAGAGGTGAATGATCACACATTGTTACACGGAGCTCAAAGAAATAAACCCGGAATCATCTATAAAAACAATGAGAAAGAAACTGATGATCTCCTTGGTGTTTTCGCCAGTAGTGTACATAGTGTTAGAATGGAACAGCAAGCATTCTAAGAACACCGGGAAAATCATGTAAATGCAAACAGCGCATGGAGAAATACGATTTTACGAAATGTGCTATATGCAGTAAAGTTCATAATTATTTTTTTAGAAATGAACCGACTCTAAATAAGGTTTTGCATGCGGTAAATTCTGACAGACTTGCCAAATTTTTCATGAAGTACTTTCCATCAGTTGATAGATATTGGATTGAAATTTCAAAAGCAAGGGCAGAAATCAGTTATAGTGGACAGAGATGGTATTGTGATGTGGAGATATCAGAAGTTTTCATAGGAATCCGATTAAAGGTAACCATTATGTTACTGCATGATTCTATTAATATTCCAACTCACAGATTTAATAAGTTAATGTGTAACCAAATTCTGTTTATTTGTTGTCTACAAGTTAGCACTGCTATATATACTGCTAGTGCTGCAAAACTTATGTGTGTGCATGTAGCATCTAACACGTAACGAGTTGAGTCAGCTTCGCCTTGTTTACAGCAGAATTAAACTAGCGTGAGACAGAGTATACAATTGATGTTTCTACTAAATCTTAATTACGTATGTACAATTTAGACATATTTGCTATACTATATATTTCAATAATTTATACCGTTAAGTTTAATTACTAAGTTATTTATAATTTAAAATCAGTAGTTCATACATATTTTCCAAAACTGACTTGCTTGTACATCACTGTATGACAGTACATATATAGGTGTCACAGTTTGTCAATTCTGTACAATCATCTATCTATGAGTTAATTTTTAGTAACAATTTAAATAAATTACCTCATGCAGATTTTATATGTTGTAACTTACTGAATAAAAGTAAACATCTAATGTAAGGATCCTTATCTGTTGCAGACCGCGCCTTGGCTCAGTGGTTAGACCGCTTGGCTCTCACCAAGGTGGCCCGGGTTCGATCCCAGGAGACCGCAAAGTGAGATTTGTGGTGGACAACACGGCGCTGTGGCGGGTATTCTCCAGGATCTCCGGTTTCCCCCGCGATCTCATTCCACCGGTGCTCCATCTTCATCTCATATATTACCAGTGTCATCGCCTGCGGTGCCGTATGTAGTAATAGCGGGCGTTAAACACTACACATTTCAACTTATCTGTTGCAGCTTTTGTGGTAGACAATCTAAGGTAATTATTGTTGCCTCTGATGTTATATGAATAGTGATCTTTATTCAGGGTGCCAATTATTTTGTCCCATTTAACAATATGACTACATGCATATAGTGGCACTACCGTTAAATTGTGCTGCTTTTAAGATGTATTTAGCTTCTTTTTGGTTTACTAATACTGTTCATATTTGTAATGTTTCTTTTTTTTAAATTTTACATCCTCCAACATTAAGTCATGTCGGACGGTGAATGAGATGGGTGAAATGATCCTCAAATTTGTCCACGGGTACTTGGAGCTTAGAGCTACCCGACATTTGCCCTTAAGGATAAGGGAAAACCCTGGAAAAAACCTTATCCAGGTAGCTCACCCTGACCGAGATTCAAACTCGGGACCTCTTGAATGAGAGGCAGACGCACTACCATCTACGCTACCGAGGCGGGCGTAATGGATGTCCCACCCCAAATTAAATCCCAAAATGTACAAGTGAATGTATAGTTCCATAGTATACTATTTTTAGGTGACCTTACCCCAAGTGATTTGCTAATTTGCGTAGCATATATAAATATATATACACATACACACACACACCCACACACACACACACACACACACACACACACACACACACACACACCAGGCGAGTCAGCTGCCCCTATTTATTCTTATCTATGCAACCTGCAGTTTATAGTCTAATGTGAAAATATTGACGCTTTTAGCACAAAAGCCGTTATTGCAACTCTGAACTTCTAATCGGTAATTTACGACCAAAGCATTAATACTTACAGCCCTGAATGAGAACCAAAAAGCTGCGAAAATCATAAATAAATGATGTCTTTTCATGCATACAGAACTAGGTAAACCAATCCTTTCCCAAAGAGTGACATAGACTACGTAACATATGGTTGAGTGGGTTAGTTAGCTGGTGGATAATCATGTAAAGACTAGGTTTGAAACCTCACATTGTTTTGGCCCTTTTTTCCCTTCCTCTAAGTCTTTCTTGTCTGTATTTTAGTTACTAATTTATTTATTGTTGTTACTGGTTCGCTTATGAGTCAAAGACACAAGAATTACAATCCAATAGTTAGGGATCTATATGGAATAAGCTCACCATATAAATACGTAAAATATGAAGCTATTAACAGTGAAGCAAACAAATATAATAATTTGTAACTTAAAACTTCACTTATAAGAAATGATGAAACTTTTCTTATAAATTGTTCGGGATCCCGATTTCATGGAAACTCTTCTACATCGTCAGCTGGAATCACAAACAAAACTCTTATCACTACGAACGCTAGATGTATAAAATTTAAATTAAATGTACGTATGTTATTATAAGTGAAATTATCCATCGTTCAAGCTGACGATGTGCAAGAGTTTCCATGAAATCGTGATCTCGAACAATTTATAAGAAACGTTTCATCATTTCTTATCAGATAAGTGAAGTTTTAAGTTACAAATTATTATATTTGATTATACTCACCACGTAAGTTGCAAGAGCTCACCCTAGCCGCAGCTAGGAGAGGCCCTTGCCCTTTAATGGGTAACTACGGACTATATCTTTTATTAGGGATCATGTTTCAGTTTGGGAGCTGTGTAATCTGTATGGTATCTGGTGTTGTAAACCATGTTATGTAGTTGGCTTTCATTTTTAGGAGCTTGTCGACGACATTAAATCCTGTAGTTTTTGTTTCATGCTTAAATCTTAAGTTTCACTTTGCATTTGTGAAATATTTGAAGCTTGGTTGAATGGGTCAAGCACAATATCGACCATAGTAAAATATCTACTACAAACTATACATTTATAACTATCTGCCAGTGGAAAACCTGGCTATTGTATTTTTAAAACACCTATAATGTTAAAAAGAATGTTATTTGTATTATAATATTAAATTATAGGCCACAAGAGGTAAACCAATAAAATGTTTGAGCTGATGAGGCAGGATTTCAACCCAGCTTAAACTGGCAGAGTGGTTAAGTAAATAATCTGTATAATACCATTTAGCCAATGCTACCTTGAGAGGTAAGGTTCCTATATGAATAAGTAATCGCAGACCTCGGACCTCCATCTCCAATCTTTACACGCGTTTTAAAGCTTCATGCAGTGTTTTCAGCTCGTTTAAGTAGTTTTAACACAAATGAAAAACTCCATCCACCATTACATTTATTCTATGAGCTAAAAAATGCCGAATTTGTGACAGAAGCGATAACAATCTACCTAAAACTTAGCATTTTTTGACATGGCTGTACAATGAAAACACATGTTGGCTGAAGATTTAAATCCATTTGGTCCCACTATGTGGATATGCCATTTTATGTTTGCCATTTTATACTACTGAATAAAAGTTTGTAAGCTCTTCTAAATTTACTACAGCGTCCTCTGTGTCTGCGCATGTTGCTTTTGGAATCGACATACATAGAGATTTTAATTAATTGATGGAAATTAATCATTTCTCTACACTAGCCGTATATAGGCTAAGGTTTTTGATAGAGTCAACATGAAAAATTCAATGCCATGGCCAGGATTTGAACCATGGATCTCCTGGTTTCCTTCCAGTCGCTCTTAACCTTTGAGCTACCATGGACAATGTGCCGTCCTGACATTAAATTCTCCAGTTGACTCGTATATTTCCCCGAGTACTTAAATCCCAAGCTTCATCATTTAACTCTTTAATATTTTAATTAATTGATGGAAATTAATCATTTCTCCACACTAGCCGTATATAGGCTAAGGTTTTTGATAGTCAACATGAAAAATTCAATGCCATGGCCGGGATTTGAACCACGGATCTCCTGGTTTCTGTCCAGTCGCTCCTATCAAAAACCTTAGCCTATATATGGCTAGTGTGGAGAAATGATTCATTTCCATCATTAATTAAAATAATAAGAGTTAAATGATGAAGCCTGGGACTTAAGTACTTACGATAGTAAGTTGCCACAAACGGTGTATCTCGGATGCGAGAGCTCCTAGTGGTCTACCGGGGAAATATACAAGTCAACTGGAGAATTTAATGTCAGGACGGCACGTTGTCCATGGTAGTTCAAAGGTTAAGAGCGACTGGACGGAAACCAGGAGATCTGTGGTTCAAATCCTGGACATGGCATTGAATTTTTCATTTTGACTATCTATACATAGTGATTGCCTTTTGTACCTTATAACACTGCACTGCACTGAGTTAGCTACCCCTCCTCTATAATCTATTCTGCAAATCAACCATTAGAAGGCGTTCAAGAAGGGCATAAGTCACATATGTCGCTTAGCACGTTGCATAAATTCTAAAATAAATAGGGGCAGGTGACTCATTTTTTTTTACACAAAACATCTATATACTCATTGTAAGTAAAATTTTTATTCGGGTGAATGCCTAGAAATGTTGTGCAATTTACTTGCTCAATTATTGAACCATCATTTTGAAAACATATCTTCTTGTTCCCTAAGTTGAAAAAGATATATTTAGTTTTATCAACATTGAGCTTAAGTTGTGAAGCTTTCAGATACTCGGTTAATTTCTGCATATTAGATTACATTGATGTGGGTTGAGAGGGTTCACTTATAGCCACAAAGGACTGTGGACACTACACATATCCAGAGGTACACAGTTTAATAGCATATATACTTGCAAGTTTAACATGAGAGACACGTTATAACAGGCAATATCAAAAGAATATGGAAAACTAGGCAGGGATAACACTACCCAGCATTGAGACTTTTTTCTTCTGGCAAGCAATGTGACATGTGATCTTATTTAATTTTGGGTCGCTGAACACAAATCTGTTATCCGTTTCTACATATCATGTCAGGTTTTCTTGCAATAGATACTCCAAAATAAGAGATATTGGAATAAAAGGTACTAAACAACTTAAGATAAGTTTGGAAATATAAGAGAAAATACGGTGACATTTTGTAAACAGTCCAAGACATGTCTGTTCCACTATTTTTTGTGAGAAGAGGCCAAATAAACCGAAGTTGTAGAAAAGTGCCAATACCTAGGGTCGAACCAGAGTCACTTGGTTCATATATTGCTCAAACACACAAGTTTGCGATCTCTGTGCTCTAGCAATTAAATGTGACCAAAGAATTCATGAGGAAGGCAATGTATATGCGGAAGAACACCAGAAGATATTAAAAGAAAAAATTGCAGTCACCTTTAGTGTGAACAGACCTAGGTGTCCGCTTTAAATGACGGCTTGGCTGCCCATACTACACCCCAACTCCGTCATATGATCCAACATCGTTTTCACTATTGTTTTGTATTGTTTACTATTTCCTGGGAGCTTTGTTATGACCAGAGGCAAGAGTTTTTGTTGTTAGCAATTTTTTCACAAATTTTTCCTTTTTTCGAGACTAATAGCTTTTTTTAGTGATAAATGAGAAAATTATATTACTTTTAGTCTGCATAGAAAAATTACATTTATTACAAATTGCATAAATATAAATTTAATTTGACATTCTGTCTTCATAGCATTTAAATGATGTTACATGATGAAGCCTGGGACTTAAGTACTTACAATAGTAAGTCGCCACAAACGGTGTATCTCGGATGCGAGAGCCCCTAGTGGTCTACCGGGGAAATATACATGTCAACTGGAGAATTTAATGTCAGGAAGGCACGTTGGCCATGGTTGCTCAAAGGTTAAGAGCGACTGGACGGAAGCCAGTAGATCCGTGGTTCAAATCCCGGCCATGGCATTGAATTTTTCATGTTGACTCTATCCATACAAATAGTTTTTTCAATTTTATATCAGATTTGCAATGGATACCATTTATTGTCATTCCTTAATACATATACATTTAAATAGCTTATGAACAGGCATCAAAGGTTATTATTGGTAATTATTGGTCATTGTTACAGTTCAGTGGTGGTTCTTCCTTGATACATTTGAATACCCGTGTCACCTACTTGTTTTTGAATAACTTACATAGTTATATTTTGTGTTCTAGCATTTAATTTTCAATTATAAAAATTCTCCAAATTATATTTTGTAATGGAGCCGCTCTTTAGGTGCCCACACATTGATAATGCAGCTAACTTACTTCCCGACTAGTGGTTCGTTATTAAAAGGCCAAGGTGACCGTAACACATGCGGTAAGTGAGGAGCGGATGGTGAGGCAGAATGCAGTGCTGGTTACCATGGCTACATATTCGATTCAGGGAAGCCGTATATTACACACCAACTCTAATGCCAACACAGTAGAGGACTTTCTTCCTACTTTATCGCTTATTTGAAAGGAAATTTGTTGGTAGAAGTGGTACTCTGCTAGAAGCGAGTCCCGCATGTCGTGTGCTACTGTTATTGTCAGTTTGCATCCTGTGTAAAGGCGTAATTTTTTATGTCATCAGTGATTGTCTGATATGTGACATGTTTAGTTTTTCATATTTAAGGGATTTACAATGAACCAAACACACGACTAGGTGTGTTCCATTCTCCAAACACCCTTTTCTTTACGGAAAAAATATGACAAATGTGACGTGGTAAACGTGGGTAGGCCATCACCAGTGCTATGTTTAGAAAACCTTTGCAGCAGAGCATCTTAAAAATACACCAGGACATTTAAGACTTGTTGGTATGAGGAACATAGCTGTCAGATTGAAGGAGCTGGGGAAAAAACACTAACAAATTTGCAGACGCCCTTCAGGAAAGCTCAGTCTGTATACTGTAAAATACAATAGGAATGTTAAGCTTAACAGGCTTTTCATGCAATATCCCATTAGGGAAGTAGACAATAAGTAACATTTTGTGGACATTTAGAAAGCGAGGACTTTTTAAATAAAGGTAATTTTAAGGAACTTTTGGATTCATATACAGAGGGAAGCCTCATAAAAATTCAAAACCACTATTGCAGTATAAAATCCATTTTTGCGATGTTGATTTTGCAAATTTAAGTTAGCCAATTTTCCGAGTCACCTAATCAATTTGCTCAAGCCGGGCCTGGTACAGTTAGATTCTAGTTACAGAACTACATAAGCATTATCAGGATAATTTGTCATTCATATAATCTTGTACAGAATAAATGATTTTGAGCATAGGTACTCTATAGCAGCATTTTTAAAAGCACTGAAATTATCAATTTTTCCTTTAAAATCATTATGAAGGGCACCAAATATTCTGATGATTTCATAATGTACATCTTTCTGGAAGAAGAAAGTTTAGCACTGGGATAGTGGATGTTATTACCGTGCTACTCAAAAGATTACCCTGGCTTTATCTTTGTTAATAGAAACTCTCAGATAATATTGGCTGAAGTGATGAGTTCATTGGTGCTTAGCAAACATCTGAGAAGCGCGCAAGTACCCCTCTCACTCTTTCGACAATAATCAGTGCGTTATGTGAGATGTTTGTGTGAACAAAGATAAAGCCAGGGAAACCTTTCGACCAGCACGATAATACACTTTTATCTAGTGTTTCTTTCATGAATTACATTATTTGTTATAAATGAGGCCCAATTGCATACAAAGAATTTTAGGATCGAGAATATATATACGTGCAAGGAAGGGTTACATTGAAATAAAAGTGAATCGAGAAGATATTGATGCATTGCTTAACTAACACTTTTTCACAGGACATATTTCAAGAGCTGTTGCTCCCATCAATGATTCTTGACTAGTGCAGATTGTAGTGGTTTCTTCTTTCTCCGTATCGTCAATAGATAGCCTGATGTATTTTTTGAAGATGTCCGGTGGTGGAGTTTCGAAGTACATAATTCTACGAAGCTTTTGTTAATGAAGATTTTTTTCCCAAAGGGAAAGATCTATGGGATGATTGACTTGTTTTATTAAAGTTTTTTCCAAATTAATGTCATGTCTGGTATTCAAAAAATGAAAAGCTACTGCTGATTTTTCTATTTCACTGTTTTTAATGTTTCTTATATATTCTTTGTTCTGATGTCCATATTTCTTTTTGTTTTTCCTATATAAATTTTAGGGCAGGTTTCACATTTGATCTCATATACATCTTCAACAAATACATCAGGCCATCTATCGACGATATGGAGAAAGAAGAAACCACTACAACCTGCAATAGTGAAGAATCAGTTGATGGGAGCAACAGCTCTTGAAACACGATCTGTGAAAAACAGTGTTAGTGAAGCAATGTGTCAATATCTTCTCGATTCACTTTTATTTTAATTTGTGCTTCACTGTTTCTACATTTCGTTTCAATTTTTATACTCTGATATGTTAAGTTTTTCAATTTTCTAAAAATATCTTTGAAGGAGCTTCTGCTATGGGTATTGTGACTTTGTTGGTTTGTGAAAATCAAAAGTCGAGGCTTCAAATACAAAAACTGCACTTTATTTTCCTAGCAAATACATTCGTCACATCACAATTTGCTAGCTAACCTAAAACTGTTTATTTTCTCTCACTCTACCCTCAACTGTCTCTCACTTCCGGTAACAATCGGCCATCATTTTTCATCGGCTTCGCGAGCCTACCACCAGGGTGACACTGCTCCCTCCTCAAGGCTGGTCGTCCCTTCGTAGTGGGACAGGCGATCCAGGTGTACCACCAACATCTTTCCTCGGGGCACCTTCTGGATGCGGTAGACCATGTCGTTAATCCTCCTCATCACACGGTACGGTCCTTGCCATGGCTGCTGAAGCTTAGGGCAGCGTCCGTTGGTCCGGGTCGGGCGATACAACCAGACCAGGTCACCTTGCTGGAACCCTTGGCTGTTGGCTTGCCTGTCGTATCGGGTTTTCATGCGGTCGCTCGCCTTCTGGATGTTCTGGCGAGCGATCTCGTGCATGTCGTGGAGGTGGTCCACTGGGTTCTCCACATCCCTCAAGAGTGGCCCCAAGTCTGCGTCCGCCAGCTGCTCCCTCCTCAGGCCTGCACTATCCCAGCCATCCACAGGCATTGCCGTGACTACTCGGACTGCCGCGGCACGCTCCTTCTCCTCCACTCTTGTGCATTGGCCGCACTCTTCTGGACAGGGTCTTCAGGACATAGCGTCCGCGTTACCGTGACTCTTCCCTCTGCGATGTTCCGAGGTGAAGTCATATTCCTGCTGCCTCTGGATCAAACTGCTGTCCGGCCTTCCGGTCGCGCCATCACTATCACTTCGCTCCTCGCAGGGACAACCACGTCTTCGCTCAAGACGACACTGCCAATTCCAAGGCGCTCTTCTGGTTGACGGAGTATAACCTCTTCCCCGTTGAGCCGCAGGACCTTCCTGCAGACTTCGACCATCGCCTCGTGGCTCCTGAGGGCATCCAGTCCCAGAATCACCTCCTCAGCCACCTTCGCGACGAAAACACAGACGCACGGCACTCCGTCCCAAGTTCAGCTCCAGCAGGGCCTTCTTCTCCACAGGCAAGGTGTTGCCCAATGCCAACACAAGCTGGTATGGTCGGCTCGGCTTCCTCATCGGCAAACCCTTCCCCACGTCAGGTCTGATGATGGTCACGGCCGCCCCGGTGTTCACCAGCACGCCTTTCCTCTTACCTAACCGTCCGCGATGAGGCTGTCATCCATACGCCGGCTGATGGCGCGCAGTGTCACTCGAGGGGATGGTGGTGATGGCGCCGACGTGCCCCTCTCCACGACGGGCCTTACTCGTTCTTCCGGCTGCTCTTCCTGATGTGGGCAGTCTCTCTGCAGGTGCCCGGGCTGTCCACACCCCCAACACAGGCCACTAGGTGTTCGTCGGCGTCCCACAGCTGGTCTTCTGTCTCCGGCGTAGCGGACACTCCTCGTTCTCGACGTCGGGACAGATGCTTCCTTGGCCACCTCCATCCTTAATGCCGCTGTCAGCGCCTCGTGGATGGTTTTATAATCGCCAAGCATTAGGCGCTGACGAATCTCTGTGTCCCGTACCCCGTCGACAAAATTGTAGGCGGATTCCCGGGATACGAACTCCAGTGGCAGGTCAACCAAGGCCTTGCTAGCCAGCTGCTCGATCGCTATGGCAAACTCCTGCAGCGTCTCCCCCGGCTGCTGCGACCTTGCCTTTAGCAGGCTGCGGTATGCTGCGGCTAAGCGGTGGTTCCCGAAGCGATTCTCCAGGGCCTCTCAGATGTCCTTGGGCGCCGCCGCCGTCTGCACCGCGCTTAGGATTTCCGCGGCCCGTCCCTGGAGGCTGGCTATTAACTGTGTGGCCTCCTCCTCCGGTGACCATCTGTTGTGCTTGGCCACTGTGTCGAACTGCGATATGGGGCTTAAGCTGCACTAGGTGTTATATGCAACAGAATTCTCTGTTTAGTTATTCATGTTGGGTGATTTGCCCACATAATTAATTTTTCTTGCTGTCCTGTATCAATATTCGTAACTTTTGAAGAGTTAGTGTGATAAATTTTTCTCAGTTGGCTAACCTGATCTTTGCAAGCATCCAGAAATTGGTAAATCCATCTTTTGTTTTTATGTACATCATAACATTGTTTGAAGGTTAGGTTAGTTGTATGTTCAAATCTTAAAGAAAACAACATTATTTTGTTAGGTGTATCATACATGTGACCACTATGACCTTCATTGTGTATTTGTATTTGTGTGAACAATTCGTATACATATACATTTTGACCTAGACTGTGAAACTATGTGAGTGAGGGCATATTTTGTGTGTTTCTATGATAACTAATATCATTATCTGGACTCGCAAACTCACCACATTCACTTACTACATCACCAGACTTCTGATGATTGCTTAATTCACCTGGTAAGTCACAGTCATTTATATTTCTAATTTTAGGCATTTCTTTCACATTATTTACTTTACTAGCCTGTAATGCAATTACAACTTGTGTCAATTTTCCTAAGTTATCCTTCTCTTTTTCAAAATGTTCTTTTACCTCTTTAATTTGCAAAATTACTTCTTCTTTTGCTTTACTTATCTTATCAGTTTGTAACTTTATTTCCTCTTGGTGTGTCCTACTTTCATCATGTTGTAATTGCATTTCAGAACAAATTACATTGATTCTTTGTTCTACTTTATCTCCTAATTCTTCTCTTTGTTTTTGTGTTATTTCTGCCTGTTGTATCCTAAATGTTTCTAACTCTTTGTTTAATTCCATTCTCATTTCTTGTTTCACAATGTCCTGACCTAACCTAGTTTCCTGAATTATTTCTCTTAATTCCATAATTTCCTGTCTATTTTCATTCTTATTCTGTTCTATTGTTTGCAATAACCTTTCCATATTTTCTTTACATTCTTTTCTTCCCTCTCTAATTTCTTGTGCTATCTCACCTTTCAATTCCTGCTTTTGCTTTTGTGACAAACTAACCTCTAAATTGTTCAAACTTTGTGTCAATTTATCTCCTAATTCATCTCTCCATTCATTTATATTTTGTTCAAGATCTTGCTTTAATTCTGATTTTACATCATTCAATGTACATTACTCAACTCGATTTTATATCTCCTATTTTAGCATTTACATCTCCTATTTTAGTATCTAAATTACTCAACATTTCTGATTTTACACCCATCAACATTTTCGTTATCCTTTCTAACATTAACTCATTATCTTTGCTTAATCCTACATCCTCCCTACTCATTCCTACACTATCAGTAACTTCTCCTTCCACTATTATTTCTTTTCTACTCACTATCTTTTTAATTATTTTCTTATTTCTTAACAACATAAATCTACTACTACTATTTTTTTTTTAATTTCACTCACTTAAACCAGTTCTCTTTTTCCTCTTTCTTCTCTCTTCTTTCTCCTTTCCTTTTATATTCCCACGGAGCTGTACCGTGTTCTAATCTCCTCCTCTTTATCCTATTCGACAACACGTTGCGGCGCCATTTGGAACAGGAATTTGTGTCTATTCATTGTTAATTCTGATTTCTTTCTTGGATCCTCCTGTACAAGGCATCCACGCCAACATCAGCTCCAAAATTATGTTCGTACGTTCACTATTATGATTATTTTGAAGTATCAATCGAATTCTAAATAAGTCATGAGACATATGTGTTTCAAGGCGGGGTTCGGAATAAAGAAGTCAAATTCTATAATTGGTTATATTTAAACAGATTCGAACTACAACTTAAAACGTTTTTGTTATTGCAGCGGTATACATCACATTCGTCGTTACAACAAAAATCTCTTTCTCTTTATAACAAGATTATTAACTTATCATAATGTAACAAAACTGAAGAACATATCTGTCTCTTAAAGATTATTATTGACTTCTCGTAATGTCAAAAAACTGAAGAACATATCTGTCTCTTAAAGATTATTGACTTCTCACGACTATCGTTACTTCTACCTAATTTTATGATTGGCCGATCCAATGGCACGTCACCACATTACGTCATATAATTATTATTTTGGCCAATCACACAATTACATACATTGTTACATATTTAAATTATTAAATATATTTACATAATCAATTTTTATAAATTTATAAACTTTTCATACTTCAAAAATTACCCAAAAGTACCGTTGCAGTACTAACAATATGCCCGACATGCAAAACCTCGGGTAATGCACAGCGACATTTTTCTAATCCTGGTTTTAAATTTGCCTCAAATATTTTCCCAAAAATTTGTCTTAAATTCTGAGCAAGTTCATCTAGTGTTTCCCCAAAAACCAAAATATAATCCATGTAAACAAGACATATGACACCTTTTAAATTTACTATAAGATCAATGGCTTTCGACCACATCATAAGGGCTGCTACTAGTCCATAGGGTAAGCGAGCAAATTGATAACTACCCTCATTTGAGATAAATGCTGTTTTTGGTCTATCTTCTACCCTTACTTTTATGGCGTGATATGCTGAACTTATGTCAGTAACAGAAAAATATGTATATCCAGACAGCAATGATAAATTTTCTTTTATGTCAAGGTATGGGTCTCATTGGTACTTTTGTAACAGCATTAAGACAACGATAATCAACACACAGCCGATACTTTACCACCCCGTCTAAATCTTTCTTGGGTACAAACAGGCACGGACTAGCCCAATACGATTTTGTGTGTTCTATAATTTTCTTATCTAACATCTCCTGAATGTTTTCTTAGCTCACCCCACAGAGAAAATGGCATCCTGTAGGGCCCTTCTTTAATCGGTTTCGCATCCCCTGTATCAATCTCGTGTTCTACCACGGTGGTACAGGGTAATTCTCCCGTTGGCTCATCCAAAAATAATGGCAAATAACCATATAAACCTTTTTCGATAATTTGTTTTTCTCGACCCTTTAAATGAGATATTTTTCTGCAATAGCTCCTTGAGTTGCGTCATTTCTAAATTTTGCCTTAGGTAACCATCGCTTCTCTTCTCCTTTAACATTGGTTTGGTCACAGCGATCTTATGTACATACCTCTTTACGTTTTTCTCTGCTTCACATAAAGCACATAAATAGTTTCCTTCTACATTCTTACTACCTCCGTAGACCTGTTCATTGTTTCTAGGGCTCACAGAATTTACTTCATTCGCCTTCCCATGGTACTTGATTTGGGGTTCCGTCCTATCGTAAAAATCTATAATTTCGGGCTCCTGTTCTGTGGAGGTTTTCCTCAAAACAGACACTGGCCAGTGATTTTCTGCCCCTGAGGGAACGAGTTGCCACCCTATATGATCTGCTGGACTTTCGCCAACAAACCACCCTCCTTCCATCCCTCCTCCAGAGATGGGATAACTGGCCACCGAACACAGTGACTGTGCTCCTTCCACTGACTCGGCTCAACTGCGCCCTCTCTAATATCAAGGCCTACTAATATCAAGGTCGTGGGCTTCCTACCTTCTAGGGGTTTGTCATGTCTGCTTACGGTATTAGGATCATCTAGTAATTTTTTTTTCTTTGTAATTTTCGTCCTCCAATGTTAAGTCATATTGGACGATGAATGAAATGTGTGAAATGATGCTCAAATGAGCCCGGGGTTCATAGAGCTTAGAGTTACTCAACATTCGTCTTTTAGGATAAGGGAAAACCCCGGAAGAAACCTTATTCAGGTAACTCACCCTGACCGAGATTCGAACTCGGTACCCCTTGAACGAGAGGCAGACATGCTACCACCATGCTACCGAGGCGGGCATCCTCTAGTAATCTACTACATGTATCACACATCGGAATTTCAATTTTTTCAGGTACTCTATATGGTGTACAGCCCGTAATCATTGATTCATCAAACTTTACCGCTTGGCCTAATTTAACTGCCTTATCTAGGAATGCATCCTTTTTGCTTACATTTCATATTTTCATCAAACAATATTTCGACTCCTTGGGCAACCTCGCATTTTGTCGTCTCACCCATTGCAACTTTTCCTCTTCCTTATTGTTAAATTTATCGCTTATATCATAAACTGCAGATACCGTCCTAGCCACATATATTCCTTTTATTCCTAGTTCAGTAGGCTCAATATACACTTCGTTGGGGATAGGCATACCTTTTACACATTGAATGCAAGCAAGAACACGGTTTTCTGGCCTCTGCGGAATTTTAATGCCTTCTGCTAGTAATATGTTCCATCCTGGCTCTACACTCTCTCCTTCATCTGCTCGCAACATGCGGATATAACCTTGACCTGCAGTGATCAGTTCCGAGAGAGGTTGTCTCAGAGGTGTCCTCAGTTTAATCCAACCAAACCTTGTACCAAGCCTGGCATTACATCTATTGTAGCTTCCAGCTTAAGCAAGAGGTCTAAACCTATTTCACCACTATGAAATCTAATGGACGCTATCAAAATGTATGCATAATTACATCTGGTATGGGGGCAATCGTAAACTCAACAGTTTGCCCTCCTTCAACAAGAGGTCTAAACCTATTATACCACTATGAAATCTAATGGACGCTACGCAAAATGTATGCGTAATTATATCTGGTATGTGGCCAATCGTAAACTCAACATTTTCCTCTCCTTCAATAATTAACTCATCACCCGTCTCCCCTACGCCTGTAAACTTGGGGCCATACACTCTGTCGGGATCTCCTACAGTCCTGTGATGGTGATGGTTAAGAGTAATTCTTAAAGTACAGTTGTTAATGAGAACGCAGGAATCCGGAAGGCCCTTGACTTGCCGAGTTCCCGCCCCTCGGCGAGCGTCTCCCATTTCCCGCTGAATTTTGCCACCTCCACTGAGCAACCATATGCCCTGGCATGTTGCACTTAAAACATATGGGTGTTGGTACATCCTTTCTAAGCATCACCCGTCCAGCCTCTTTCACCGAAACTGGGCCGTTCCTCGGGTTACTTGAATCTGGGTAACATGTTACACGTATATCCTGATCTGACGTTTGGGCTTGAATCGCATCTAGCATCATCTGCTTACGAAGACAATCAGCTGCTATGTGACCTTTTTGTTGCAGCAATAACATGTCCTACTGGTGCGCATTATAAATACTTTCCTGTCATTTCCTGCTTGGGTAGAGCTGCCTCGTTGTTTTTCTGCATTCTCTACTGTAGTGGCTATGTGCATTGCCACGTTTAATGTTTCTGGCATCTGGAATCTAACTTGTTGTCCCACTGTTCCCTTTAATCTATTAATAAATGCAGCTAACAAACGCCCATCTGCCTCTTTGTTTACTGTCTTCTGAACCTCGGGGTCTTCGACTGTCCTTATTATTTTACGACATAGCTGACGGCACCTGACAGTGAACATTTCCACTGTTTCATCTGATTTTTGAGTAGCATCCTGCAAAGCAGTGTAGTGATATTGGGGCGATAACTTTTCTGTAAACCGTGCAATTAGTGAATTTTTAAAGCTTTCCCATGTCACATCTGTTCCCTTAAGTTCTGCGTTTCCTCTATAAAATTGACGTGCTGTACCCGCTAGCTTGCTCTGGCTATATTTACCTGATCTTTTGTCCAATTATCTACAACTACTAATTGCTCAATACTGACAATAAGATCTTTTACTGGTTTCCCCTATGGATCCCCATTAAATTCTTTTATTACTAAAGCAATACTAACATAATTAGCTTTGGCTGCCGTGAGACTAGCTAATTTAGTTTCTAATTCCCTGATTCTATCTTCGGCAGTTGCCATTGTGTACAATTAAAATTTTGTATTCTTTTGTTTTTCTAATAAAACGTATTTTTATTACAGGTGGAACCACTGCCTCTCCTAAGGCGTGCATTGACACGGCCGCCAAGTGGGGAAAGCGCCAGCGGTGTGAGCAACACAACGGACAAGGGGGTGTGGAGTGACACTTTGCCAGAGCTTTGGCAGGCAGGCCAAACACCACCCCTAAACACTATGGGCTCACACACGGGGTATCCGCTATGCCGCGGAACAAACAGAGCCCCCAAAATCCACCAAATTGCGATTTTTAGCTACCAAATATATATATTCATACATATCTATCTCGAAATCTTTCTGTTCTTTGCTCTCCCTCTTATTGTATTCCTTATCTCACTTCCCGAGATACACTCTTAGGTTTCGTGTAACAAGGAGATGCACTGGGGTAAATTGAGACCTTTTTCCCTTCTGGAGTACGAACTTTTTGTTGCAAAACTACTTCACCTGCGTAATCGTATAAGAAATCTGTTCTTTCGACCTCTAATTCCTCAAAAGTGCAGACAGGGTCAATATAACGCTTCATAATATGAATTTCTACATCGAACATAACTGTACCATATACAGTGTGACGTGTATATACTTTGTATGAAGGACAAAAAAACCCTTTAATTTTACCTTAAATGCCAGTTCTATTCGTGGGTCACAGATAAATCCTTTAAACTTGCCTTTGTGGCATTCTAAGAGATCTAAATTTATCTCAGTGTATTTCCTGAAAAGCTCTTTAGGTAACGTAAGAGCAAACTCATCTGCACTCCTCATCGCTTGAGCACTTGTGGTTGAAACCATATGTACATATAATATCGTAAACGTGATGGGTTTGATTTTGCTTTTGCACCTAAATATACACCTAAACATGCCCAGCTTTTAAAATTTTGACCTTTCTTTCATAGGTTCGGATGTTCCTTAGAAACACCTATAAAAATCCCAACCAAGCTGCCACCAATTTATAGTGATAGGTGCTCCGTAGGAGGAAAAGCTGGGCAATGGATAGCATAAATAAAAGATGTAAACACCTTTCCCTTAAATCTAGTTTATTAATATTAAAGAAAGAGTTTATTGCAATTTCTTTCTTGGAAGTGTTGAAAACAGTGTTGTTATAATAAATTAACTTTAAAGAGTTTATTACAAATAAAATACCTACAATCTATCTATCTATCTTGGTACATTATTATTATTCCAAATTCTCTAACTAATTGAGATAGCTATTATTTGTCTCACTGCTTTCATATGTTTTATCCCTCTATCGTACGTGTACCACTTGACTTCTTCCAAAGATCAAACAATTAATAAGTCTTACTCACATAGCATGGTAAGGAATGGCAGGACTATGCCTGTTCTGCAGAGCATCTTCTTCTGACAATCGTAGAGTCGTCTAGCAACACCAGAACACTGCAGCATCTTCTCTTATGTCCCCTTTTATATGCGAGAAATTATGTGGCTTTTTGGCTTCCTTTCGGACTATGAAACAAAGTCATGCGGTAAAACATCCGGTCACCTACAATTCTTATAAGGATATCTAGATGGGATGGGATAAAAGCCACTATTCTGAAGGTAAGATTCGCCCTTAATTTAATTACCCAATTCATTATGTGGTATTGTTATATCGACCTTGGTCGTTGTAAGTAGCCAAAATAATGTTGTGGCAATGCCCATCTTATTCAATAAACATTGGTTGTTATCAATTTTGACTTATGGTACATGAGGGCAAGGCACGTGCAACACTATAGTTACAAGCTTGTCACGTGAGTGCTCATTCTGTGATGAACATTGTTAAAGAAGGCAAACAGTTCACCAAATTAGGAGAAGTTTCCATATTTAGATTTCCAGGAAAACAATGAGCAGCTAAAAAATGCGCTACCAACTTAGACAATTTTCAGAAGTGTGCTTTACGTAGAACAATTTAGGATGTATACGACAAGGATGAATATCCAACTGCCAAAAGGCTGTCCAATTTAATGAGGCCAAAGCTCTGGCGAAGTGTCACTCCACACCCCCTTGTCCGTTGTGTTGCTCACACCGCTGACGCTTTCCCCACTTGGCGGCCCTGTCAATGCACGCCTTAGGAGAGGCAGTGGTTCCACCTGTAATAAAAATACGTTTTATTAGAAAAACAAAAGAATACAAAATTTTAATTGTACACAATGGCAACTGCCGAAGATAGAATCAGGGAATTAGAAACTAAATTAGCTTGTCTCACGGCAGCCAAAGCTAATTATGTTAGTATTGCTTTAGTAATAAAAGAATTTAATGGGGATCCATAGGGGAAACCAGTAAAAGATCTTATTGTAAGTATTGAGCAATTAGTAGTTGTAGATAATTGGACAAAAGATCTTGCCCCACAATCTTCAAGCACACCAGGAAGCATGTCGAATAGCCCACTGTCTTGGTCATGTGCAGCGCTATGCTAGGGATGGGAATGAGTTCCTGGCACAAGTGGTGGCTGGTGATGGGTCATGGTGTCATCACTTTGAACCAGAATCAGAACGACAAAGTTTCCAGTGGAAGCATCCAGGGTCACCACCACAAAAACAGCTAAGGCCATCCACAGAAATGCAGGAAAGGTTATGCTGACCTTCTTTGACTAAGATAGCCCCGTCTGATACACTTCCTGCAGCACGGGTCAACAGTGAATGCCCAACATTATTTGCAATGCTTGACCAACCTTTGCAAGCAATCAAATCAAAACGACCAGACAATCTCACTCGTGGGGTCATTCGGCTCCAAGACAATGCAAAGCCTCATACAGCTAACAGTTGCCGCACTTCTGCAGAAATTCAAATGGGAGGTTCTCGTTCACCCTCCATACACTACAGACCTCTCTCCTTGTGATTACGCCATTTTTGGCCCCCTTAAAAAGGCTCTGAGGTGCAAAAGGCTCTGAGATTCGAACTCAGGACCGTGGTCGTGGTTGCATCAGGTCTGTTTCCAGATGGCTGTTATAAGCTATGGCTTCTATTCATGGTGTGTTTCATTTAGTTTTTCTTATATAAGCTTTTATTAATTAGCAACAGATGGCTACAACAAAGCAAGAGAACTGTGTGTGCATATTCCTTAACAATTTATTTATTGGTAACAAATCGTTCTTCCACACTAGCCATGTGTAGGTGATAATTTGAACAGGTAGTCAGATTCAAAAATTCAATGCCATAGCTGGGATCTGAACCACAGATCTCCCGGTCTCCGACCGGTTGCTCTTAACCATTAAGCTACTTTTTAATTGGTCTTCCACACTAGCTGTGTAGGTGATGATTTGAATAGGTAGTCAGATTGAAAAATTCAATGCCATAGACAGGATAACCATGAGGCCTGGGACATAAGTACTTACAGTCGCCACAAAAGGTACCTCATTGTATCTGAGAGCCCCTGGTGGTTTACCGAGAAAATGTGAATCAGTTGGACAAGTTAATGTCATGCCGGCCATAGTAGCTCCTTGGTTAAGAGCCACGGATGGAGACTGGGAGATACGTGGTTTAAATCCCGGCTATGGCATTGAATTTTTGAATTTGAATCTGCCTATTTAATTTATTTATTGTTAGCTTTTAAGTTGCTAATGGATACATGGCAGCTCCTGCAATTAGCAAGTGATGCATTTACATTTTCCTAGCATATATGCACCGCTAGATAGTCTTCAAAATGGTTTACCTTAAGGCAAAGCAGGGAAAGGAGTACTTCACACTTCTCTATTTGGTTTCTATGATATTTATGGCTTTTCCAACTACCACCATGCCTTGCTAATTTACCTTTCTTGAATTTTCGTAAATAGGCAAAATTGATTAAGTGATATTTTGTCACTTCCTTTAGAGATTTTCTTCTCAAAATGGCAGCAGTATCTAGTATTTGCAAGTTGACTTTTGGAGAAAAACTGTTGGAGGAACAAGTGGCAAATGACATGTTTGACATACCGCACATACTTAATGACAGTGTAAACTTGTGTTTCAGGAAACTTATAATAGAGATGACAGACTACATCATTTGCTATTACAAACTGCAAAAGACTTTCCATCCCAAGTGTGTACGTCCCATTCACTTTAAAGAACTTAACAGAAAAATGAAACAATGTAAAGCCCAATAAAAGAGAAAAAAGTAAAAAAAAAAAATTGTGCTAAATAAGCGAGTTGTAGCACAGCTAAATGCATTAAGTCACAAAGAACTTTTCAGCCCAAGTGTGAAAGTCCCATGTATTTTATGTAACACCAGAATTAAATAAAGAAAGGGTGCAAAAAGTGTTATAAAAGAAAAAAAAGAAAAGAAAATGTCAGTCTGTGCTAAATGATTTGCAATACAATTAAAGGTGTATATTCTTTAATTTCTACTGTCTTCGTCCCTCCCCCAACCCATATCATTCAGCAATTAATAGAGCAGGATGGCAGTTCCAACTGCAAAGCAACAGAAAGGTGTAGCTGAACCTTCAGTGTAACTAATCGCTATGACTGCCAAATACTCCTTATTAACTTGGATTGCTATGTACATTCCATGAAATTGCTAACACAAATCTTTCCATCCATCATACAGAACTAGAAGCTAGAACACTTACCTGCCTATTTGAAGTGTTGGTTCTCTCGTATACACAACACCGTTAAATCCTGTCCCTTCAGTGATGAAGCGAAGAGCTAGCATACATAAGTAATTTGAGATGAGTATTACATCCACCTAGCTAAAATCAATTATATTTGGTTGTGGTGGGAGAAATTCTGGAGCCGAGTCGATAAACACTTTTCCACAGCATTCCTTGAGTTCCTGCACAGAGAAAATTTCTTTATATTTTTTACTCCCATGTCATAATATGGTATGTACAAGCAGTAAGCTATACATGAACTTACACCTTCCAATTGTGGAGCTGTGACATCTCTTGGCATCCATCCCGGCAAACCATTGAGCCGTGCGCTCGGTACTAACGGGAATGGTAAAAAATTTAGGATTGTTTGAGCTGATAAGCCACAATCCAGCATTAGCGTGATTTCTTTGAATCGAAGAATGTTACATGGTGTATTTCCATCACCACTCAAACAACACTGAAATAGCAAAGTTGAACGAAACTTCCTTCGTATCCAAATACTGCGCGTATATAATTTAAGTTATTCAACGTCTTAAGAATAGTTCCTGTTATAATACTTCAACAAAAGACTATATAGGGAGCTGGTTATTTAAATTTAGCATCACAACATCTTACCAATTTCATTGTGTATGAAAGCGCCCACGCTTGCTTTATCTTCTTCAGGAGAGAAATACGGTAGCATGTTTAATTCAAATATTTACAGGTTAGCCAATGTAGTGTCTTATTCATATCGTACATTGAGCTCAAATAAGGTCGATAATAGGCCAATAATATTACGAAAATTACTTCATAAGTAGTAAAATAATACAATAGCTATTAAATTTTGAACTAACCAGAAGTTATTTTATATATTAGTTAGTATGCAACACGGCAGCCTAAATAATCATATTGGCGGCATTGAATCCGGCGCATGCAGCGCACAAAATGTATCTTTAGACACCGGGTGTTTCTCGAACCTTAATGTGTCTCCTGGTTTCCTATCAGAGTTAACAGGCCCTGCTGTGGTAAATAGATTTCGTGTGTTGGTGCACCTGAAAATAGACGCTGTTCTTTATATGCTGTGCTGTTCTATCTAAATATAAATGGTATGTGCAATGGATGAAATAGTGCATAAAGTGCTTCATAGCAATTTGAAGTGTATTTTGTAACCGTAAGCGACGACGTGTTTTTATATCAAACAATGGAAAATAATCAGTGGCCATGCGTTGAATGTCGCATAAAGGACCAGGTAATTCAATTCTTTTGGCTCACCGGCGTTTCGAGTATTTTGTTGAATATTTTTCAGCCCTTTTGTTGAGTATTTTCCAGTCCTTTAAAAATATTGAATCATTAAGAGTTGTTTGTTGGCCTTAACTTGCTGGGTTATATAACAGACAGCGGTAAGGTAATAAAAAGCATTTCTTTAATTTGTATGTTAGGAACATTTTGAATGACAGAAGTAATCGCCATTGTTATAGTACAAAACTCTAACGAAATTTAAAACTTAAAAGGATGGAAGGGGAACTTTCATCAGTTAAACTGCAGAATAACAGTATCTTGGGTTTGTGTGCATGACAACGGAAACACGCTGTTGCCAACACATCATATACATATACTCGCTGAAACGCATTTACATAGCCTCACTGTTAAATGGGTCAGTATTGTTTAGTCTGATATTTCACAAACATTCACATATTGACTATGAAAGTTGGACACATACACACATACTCATTTACATACTAGAGTGGATAGATAATGATACTTTGAGGAACAAAGTTTCAATAATAATAATATGAAATGATAATAAAATCTAATCTAAAGTTATCATGAATTTTATTGATTTTTATTAAAGCTTTATTACTTATTGTATCATTATTTACCTACACTAGTGTGGACAGGTTCTTTTGGGCATGCATTACAGTATCACTAGTTTGGTTACATAGTGTTGGTATTTTCAGCAAAATCATGTTTTTGCTGTTGGCAATGCTCCAGCCATGACGTTATGCCCACCATTGTCTGTTATTCTTCTGCAGTTTAACCCCTAAATATATAATATGAAATTGCCTTAAGGTATATAAAGTAAATTTTGTATAATGTTATATTCAATTAGTGTTAAAATAATTAGTTATCTATGTAAAACTAAACTACAAAACTAAGAAAATACAAACAATTGAACTTGTCCTTTGTAATATTCAACAATTCAGACTTTTTCATCCTTTTGGAAATAAAGTATGACTTTTGCTATGATTAACAGTGGCCATGTTGTAGTATTTGTTGCAGCAAGAAATATGTATATAAGTAAAGCAAAAATTTGGTTTCCTTAGTGTTAAGTGGAGTTGATTTTTGTCTCTAAAGCCCGTGATCTGTCTACCCATTTTAGGATGTTTTCTATTATAGCAAAAGTTTGCCTAGGGACAACAAACATGGTCATCTTTCTGCTACTGAGTATGTGAATAGGGGACTGGTAGGTGATAATCTATCTGTTTCAAATTAGATGATATTTGTCCTTGAGCGCTACTATGTGAGCAACCAATCTGAGTACTGCAGTATGGTCACATTGCATTCTCTCTAAGTGATGTGTGACAATTGCCAATCCAATCAGTCTTTATTAAACACGATCTATGCTAAGATAAAAATTTAGATGTTTTCAGAATGGATCCATTTGGAAGGTAGAGAGTAATGTATCTAACATAACCGTAAAAACAGAATATTTGTAGCTCAAATATTTTTCCTAATACAAATAAATAAAACTCTTATATAATAACAATGCCTTGCAACGTAAGCGCTGTAATGAATAGTATCATTGGTTGGCATGTATGCCTGTACATATATTTGTAATTACTCAGAACTGACATGACATGATAAAAGAATTACTTTGAATAAGTTATTGAGACCAAGATGTTAAATTTGAGAAAAAGCAAACATTTTATTTCCTGTCAGCATGTGGAATGCTGTATGCTTATGTTTATTGAATGAATGCTGGATAAGCAGTGTTTATATACCCTGAAGAGTTCAAATCAATATTATTCAGTTGTTCTTTAGACAACAGTAGAGTGAGAGTTCAATAGTGCAATGGCTTCTTGTGGTGAATTTAGTGGCAAGTCAAAGAGGCAGGTATTGCATAATCAGGCTTGAAGTATTATTTTTAAAGTCTATTCATTCTTCAAAATATTGGCCAATGGAGGAATATAGGAATCAGTTTGATTTCAAAAATGCTAAATGGCTTACTGCTGAAGTCTGTGGTGTAGGTAAAGCAAATGTGTCCCCTATTTGTGCAGAGGCAAGAAAATCTGATATCAGTGGTGCCTAAGTGTTTGTGTCGACCAGAAAACATGTTGGTCCTCCTAAGAGGGTTACAAATTTAAGTGACTTTGACAAGGATGTACGTAGAGCTGTGTTCGAGGTTTATGAGTGAGTGAGTGTGTAGTGTTTTAGGGCCCGTCGACAACAAAGTCATTTGGGCCCTCGAGATTTAGGACCAAGGTGGGTTTCCAACTATACAGAAAATAACTTGCGTTCTTAGAACTAAAATGTCATACACTGGGTCAAAATTTACTTTCAGAATTTTGAGGGAATCAGGGTTCAGGTACAGAAAGACAAGTGATGGGTGTCAATTTTTATTATATTTTATTATATTGTGGCAAGATTAAAATTCTTATGCAAAGTGCATGAAATTAGACATTCTGGTGATGTGAGACCTATCTTACTTAGACGAGGCATGGGTAAATTAAAACAACACTCATAAGTCAATCTGGCCAGACTCTTCAAAAATGGATGGCATTAAGGTACCTGTTGGAAAAGGCATTCGGCTCATTAGTCATGCAGAATCTCCTAAGACAGGGTTCCTACCAGTAAGCCAATGGATTTTTCTCTCCAAAAGTATCTCAGATTATCATGAATGATAATCGAGATGACAGACGATGCATTTAAAGATTGGTTTCTTAAGAGATTCTTAAATTATTTAGAAGAGGGAAACATTATAATGGATAATGTGCAGTATCATTTAATTATTGCAAGTGAATTACCAAATTTAGCTAGCAGAAAGGACGAAATTGTTGAATGGTTTTACGAAGGGGGGGGGTTGAATTTTCAGAAACAGAAACTAAAAATGAGTTATTGTAAAGAGTACTTGCATTTAAAAGCATGGAAGAAGTGTATCAGCTAGATCAACTTGCAATTGAAATGGGACATTATCACTGCCAATATAATCCAATTGAGTTGGTGTGGGCTTAAATAAAAGAGAAATAATACTTTAAACTGACAGATATGGAATGACTTGTTCATGAAGACAGTGGCAAGATAAAACAACAGGACTGACAAAACCGCGTGAGACATGCAGAAAACCTACAAGAACACGGTTTTAAGAAAGAAATAGCACGTGACGAGATTTTGGGACCAATAATCATAAATTTACAAGACTCAGATGACGAAGACATTGACAATGACGAATTGTCTCGTGATGTGACATTGACAGTGATATGGATGAGCCACTGGCAGTTCCTTTGGATTAGAAAAACAGGTAGTTTATAAACTATAATTACAGCATTTAAAAATATACATAATTTGCAAAAATGCTTTTTCCAATTTTGATTTTGGCAGCTGCTTGATAAACGTTTGGAAAATTTAATTTGGTTATCCTTAAGTCTCATGCAAGCGGACCTGACTGCGGTAATGCATCTGATTAGCTGGACTCCAGAACTCTTTCCATTTGAAACAGATAATAAATGAAGTTATAACAGAACAACCACAGTTTATTATTATCATCATTATTATTAACCCATATAATATATATTGTATAACTATACTTATTTTTATTGTCACATAATGTTTTAGTGTTGTCTGCTAGGATATGTGATGGTTAGAGACCGAATTTGTAAGCACAATCAAATGATGAAACAAGCAAGCTAATAAGCACGAAAAATGAAACAAATAAGCAAATACAAAATAAAAATTTAATCATAACACAAATAAAAATATTTGTTAATTAATGTCCATTTATCTTAAGAAGTTGATGTTAATAGAGAGAGTCAACATGAAAAATTCAATGCCACGTCCGGGATTTGAACCACGGATCTCCTGGTAGCCTATACATACTATACACACTAGCCTATACAGGGCTAGTGTGAAGAAATGATTAATTTCCATCAATTAACTAAAGTTGATGTTAATACTTCTTTCTTCTTTTCAAAATCGATTTCATGAACATTTGCCCACATCATCGATCAACACACTTAAACAGTCAACTTAAGTGTGTTGACTGATGATCTGGGCAAATGTTCATGAAATGTATTTTAAAAAGAAGAAAGAAGTATTAACATCAACTTATTAAGATAAGTGGACATTAATTAACAAATATTTTTATTTGTGTAATATTCATTACTCCGCTGTAACTAGCATCATTTGCTTTGTAATTTAATCATAAACGTATTGTTTGGTAGAATTTTTACCTTATGCTTGTTACAGTACATGAGAAAGTTATCTTGAAATTTTTTCATTCCATTTATATCCTGTTTTTAACTGCAATGGTCATATGGGTGGCCGTTCTCCTTTGGAACATATCCAAGGTGTTAACTTGTATTCGTTGGGTTTTAATCAATAGATCACGCACACATTCGCATTCCCATCCAGACTCTGGGGAAGATGAGTAATTATCTTGATCAGAGAAAAATCCCCACCCCCACAGCTGGGAACTGAACCTGGGACCCCTTTGAAATTTTCTTGTGGGAAGCTTCTGCGTTTTTCAGTGAAAACATTTTTATACTGTGAAAAGGATCTCTCAATGTCGCATGACGTTATTGGAACATGTGAAAAGCACTACAGTTCTCTGAATGAATTTCCCTTAGATATACATTTCTGTACCGGAAAGTTTTGTAGAAATTTTACCAGGATTTTTCATTGATACCTTATTGAATTTCTCAAAGGCAGTTTTAGCAATATTGTGAATCTCTGAAGACAGTGTTAACTGAAATTTCATATATCAAAGAATGTGAATGCTCCAAGGTGATATATCACATTTCCAACTGTGTTATAATAGCAGGTATTTTAAAGAAGCGGTTATGTACGCATTCTAACTTATCTTGAATGTCAATATTAGTAAAACATTCTTGTGCTTTGGTGATGTTGCTTGTACCTTCTGTATCTCAGGAGTACAACACTGTTTTTTTTTTTTATCAAAATGTTCTGCATAGAATGACACAGCCTTTAACAAGAACCCGATCAAGTTAAACCTGGCTGAGGAGATAAAGACAAATTTGGAAGGACTTCATGAAATTTTTTAACTCTAATCTGTGACATTACGCTTTCTTTACGCTAGAGACAAGAAGACCTACGTTTTTATATCGGCTCATATAGATTTAGAACAAATAGTTACAAAATCTGAAACTTCCAAACCTGTACTAAAAGCACTAGCATTAGAAACTGTGAACAATAGATACCCACCTGAAGTTGGACAACAACTCAGGAGCAGGAATTAAGTGTGCACTGTTCTCATTCTATCAACCAGCAGGATACCACACAACATCTTTTGATGCAGAAGTAAGGGCTATTCATATTTCACTCCAACACTTGCCCGCCTTGGTAGTATATATGGTAGCGTGTCTGCCTCACGTTTAAGAGGTCCCGAGTTCGAATCTCGGTTAGGGTGAATTAGCTGGATAAGGTTTCTTTCTGGGGTTTTTCCTTATCCTTAAAGACGAATGTTGGGTAACTCTAAGCTCCATGGACCCCGGGCTCATTTGAGCATCATTTCATCCATTCCATTCGCTGTCTGATATGACTTTACGTTGGAGGACGTACCTGCACATTGTGGAATTGCTGGAAATGAATCAGCTGATTTTCTTGCCGAAAAAGGTGCAAATTTAATTCAGAACAAAAGTGAAAGGTTACCCTTTACATCCATAAAAAGATTAATTAAAAACAAACAAAACCAATCAATATCTAACAAAGCCAAAGATAAAAAATGGACCATTTTAATTAAAAATCCAGAAATTATTGCAGAAATCCCACATAAAGCTGCAGCAGCAAATTTTAGATTACTTACAGAACATGATTATTTGGCCAAACACCTGTACAGAATAGGAATTTGTCCAAATTGTCCTCTGTGCAACAAAGAAGAAGAAATGACTGAAGAACATCTTCTAACCTGTGAAGCCCTATCTGTCGGACCCACTACACAAATATTGGAGAGCAAGAGAGCTAATGGCTTTATTGCCAAAGCCTAGCATTTGAAAACATATGGGCTCCAGACTCTTTTGGCAAGATGATGGCTAGGAGTGAAAATTTACTTTTAAATTAATATGATTTGGATAAAATAAGCTATTTTAATTAGAAAGCATAAAATAACCAAGCAAATGCCATATCTCAGCAAAAATGTATTTATAAGCATTTTGATTAGAGGAGATGGTCTCTGTTAATGTCGTTCCATTATAATTATTATTATTCTTATTATTATTATTATTATTATTATTATTATTATTATTATTATTATTATTATTATTATTATTATTATTATTATTATTATTATTATTATTATTATTATTATTATTATTATTATTATTATTATTATTATTATTATTATTATTATTATTATTATTATTATTATTATTATTATTATTATTATTATTATTATTATTATTATTATTATTATTATTATTATTATTATTATTATTATTATTATTATTATTATTATTATTATTATTATTATTATTATTATTATTATTATTATTATTATTATTATTATTATTATTATTATTATTATTATTATTATTATTATTATTATTATTATTATTATTATTATTATTATTATTATTATTATTATTATTATTATTATTATTATTATTATTATTATTATTATTATTATTATTATTATTATTATTATTATTATTATTATTATTATTATTATTATTATTATTATTATTATTATTATTATTATTATTATTATTATTATTATTATTATTATTATTATTATTATTATTATTATTATTATTATTATTATTATTATTATTATTATTATTATTATTATTATTATTATTATTATTATTATTATTATTATTATTATTATTATTATTATTATTATTATTATTATTATTATTATTATTATTATTATTATTATTATTATTATTATTATTATTATTATTATTATTATTATTATTATTATTATTATTATTATTATTATTATTATTATTATTATTATTATTATTATTATTATTATTATTATTATTATTATTATTATTATTATTATTATTATTATTATTATTATTATTATTATTATTATTATTATCTTTATTATTATTTTTTTATTCACTTAAAGGCACATGGTAAATACTAAACCTCTGTGTAATTTATCTTCGTGCTGCCAAGTACAGCTGTTAATACATCTTACCCCCATGTTTTAACCTTACTGTGGTATATAGGGATGTAACACTAGAAAGGACAAAATACCAGTCTCTCTGTTGGAGGAAAGAAAATGCATGTAGTAATAGATTACAGTACATTATTATATTCTTGTATGTAAGGTAAATATATTACAATGTAGATAGTCAGCATGAAAAGTTCAATGCCTTGGCCGGGATTTGAACCATGGATCTCCTGGTTTCCGTCCAGTTGCTCTAACCCATTGAGCTACCATGGGCAAATTACTGTCATAACATTAAATTCTCCATTGACTCGTATATTTCATATATATACACCACTGGGGGCTCTCACATTCGAGATACACCGTTTGTGGCGTCTTACTATCGTAACTACTTGAGTCCCAGGCTTCATCATTTAACTCTTTCAATAACCTTAGCCTATATACAGCTAGTGTGAAGAAATGATTTATTTCTATCAATTAACTAAAATATTACAATATGTTTAAAATTCCTCACTGGTTATGCTGTGAGATGTATTCCAGCCTTTAACCTTTCTTATTTATAGTCCACTGTACATATTTTACACCAGCCTAATTTTTCCTTGCCTTAAAACAAATCAATAAGTTTTACTTGATGCACTGAAGTTCTGCTTTTTTCTCCGTGTAGTGTTTGATTGCAGCAAGACAGAGTGGGTGAATGCTGTTTTATTCATTTTGCTTTGTCATCCACAGACTCACATTATCTGTACCTTGTTTCACGTAAGCTTGCCCAGTATCTGTTAACGGTCACGGGACCTAATCACCTCTCATTGGTTGCTGTTGTAATGACTGTCGTGCGGTAAAAATTAGTTCGTTATTTAACATGGTGATATATCATTATATGTTGGAAGAGAATTGTCAAATTTATATTTTCGTAACTGTTTTAATTAAATATATTACGCAACAGAGTTTATTTATCTGAAATGCATGTTAATTCTTAAACGAAGAGGAGGTTCCTTTGCTCTCAAGCACATGGCACGATAGCACGAGATTTAGCGGTAGTGGTGACATTTGTTAATGACTTTTATCACTGACCTTGTTTTGAACTGGATTAGTCATGCATCGCCATTCAAGAGTGCGGGAGCTAAATTATTTTATTGATCGTTTATTGCGCATGTATTATATGTACAATGGCAGAGTCTACCGCCAGTTTTTCGTTTAAGTATCGCAAAGATAATTATTTACAAACAGGCGAAAAAAGAATTGTGTTGCATGTGTTTAATGCACTTACAGAGAAGAATCCATCCTTGTCAGCGAGAGAAGTCAAAAGCTGTGCTATGAAGTTGCAGGTGTGAGTGTTAGATACGTAGGAACATCGCGACATGAAATTGAGGAAACAGGAAAACTTACCACTCCAGGCAAAAGCAGGAATAAACAAAAGTGCGTGCTCGGAGAAAATACGTGAAAAGTGTTGTGCGTTGTCATGTGTGTAGTTTTTCTTTAGAAACGAAATCCCTAACATAAGTAACATTTCGTCTGCTGTAAATGAGGATGCAGATTTACCAAATTTCAGCAGATTGCTTATACAGCTGGTATTTGTGAATGAAAAAAGAGGCAAGAAAAATGTGCTAAAAGACAGAGGCGATATTGCTGTGTGGCGAAGACGCTATTTAAGGACAACCACACTGCACTGAGATACAAATCGCTAAATATACACGACACGGTGTGACACGACTTTTAAGACTGAAAAACAAGCATTTTTGGAAGCTATGTGTGCTGGTTTAAAAAATCCCAGTGGAAAAGGCCAAATGCCTTTCATTATAAACTCTTTCAGTTTCATTGCTCAGCCATTCTGTTTCAATTTGCTCAGTTCATTATAAACTTGTATTTTTGCATGCCTTCATATCCTTATTTGTATGATTTTATCATCCCGGCAATTATTACATTTACAGCACGTTTAAATGTGACGGGAAGGCACCGCCTATGGTGTATGATGCGAAAGCATTAGCCAATTAGGGCGAGGGGGAGGGTTGTTGAACGCGGAGTGATACATTTCAGCCGGGCAAGGTTATATGAAACAGAGAATAAATAGTTGTCACTTCATTTACATACAGAATGTGTTCTTCCGCCTCCACGTCTTTTCACCCTTATCTTCACCGTACTCTTGTTCATTGTTCTTGTTGTGGACAGAATTAAGTGAATTGTTATGTCACCTTCATCTGCTGCTCTCCTGAAGCACTCATTAGAAAAGCTATACCATCCTTGAAGAAAATTGTCCAGAGAATTTACTGGCTGAATTAGGTGTTCAAATCTCTTCATATTAATTCAATTTATTTTAGTTAATTTATGGAAATTAATCATTTCTTTACACCGGCCGTACATAGGCTAAGGTTTTTGATAGATAGAGTCAACATGAAAAATTCAATGCCATGGCCGGGATTTGAACCACGGATCTCCTGGTTTCCATCCAGTCACTCTAACCCATTGAGCTACCATGGCCAACTTGCCATCATGACTTTGGACGCAAGTATGACCGAGGCCCTACTTACGACCTTGTTTATTCGGGTGTGAGAATGTGATAATGGATTCTTGCTGGAGCCTCCCAATGGAGTGACGTCTTATGTTCTAAGTACCTCCTAGTGTGGTCCTGAAACAGAAGGACGATATCATGAGTTACATATGTTACAATTAAGTTTCAACCTAAAGCAGTGCTGAGTCCAGTGTCAAGTTGTTGGATTAACAGCTATATTAGATTACATGTTTGTCATATGGCTTCTAGGAGAGCCTTGTCATTTATTGGTTAGTTGTTGGAATACAATATTCCCTGTCAAAAATTGAAGTAAAATTATTTTGGCAAAAGTTGCCATTTCATTATATGTGTCATGTTTATGTGTAATTTAATCAGTTATATACATCTTTAAATCTATATAAATATTCTTTAGTTTACCCCTGGTACTGTCCTGTTTGCAACAGGGACTTCAAGGGCCACTGTCATGTCAGAATGTGTTGTGTACATGTGCTAGCTAAGCCATGACTGAGTTTTAGTTAGGATGGTACTAGATTGTTGAGATATTCACGAATATTGAACTCTGGTTCCCCCAGGCTGAGTCTTCTGTCGAATAATGACAGTGGTCGCTTATGCGTGTCATATTGGGTATTGTAGGTCCCTAGATTGCGAATAAGTGGGTTTGGATTTTTGATCTTCCTGCCGTACAAATTGTAGCTTAACAGCTTTATGTATTCTTCAATTGAGTGTAGTTTCAACTCCTCATGTATTAGATATGCCGGTGCTCCCAGCGGGAGCTTTGCAATAACACGCACTCTCCTGTTTTGCAGTGTATGTAACCGGTTTATGTGCGTTTTTGCAGTGCACCCCTAAACGGGAGCTGCATACGTCAATATTGATCTAATTAATGTTTCGCACAGTTTAAGGCCCACGTTCAGCTGTAATCAGCTATTCATATTTATCAATGGGTAAAGTCTATTTAGTTGGCCATTCGCTTTTTCTCCTACGATATTGTTGCGAACCCGATCGCGATAGCGCGGCTTGTGTACACAAAGAGCCTGGAGATAACGAGTATGCTGGAACAAATAAAGATAGCGCGAGATTAAAGACCTGCGGGCACAGATAGGGTTACACTTCTGGAAGGTGATAGAACATTCAATTCTTGTTTGGTCCAGAAATTTCTCGAAATTATCAGTGAGGTGTTTAAGGGAGCGAATAGTCACCAAGAGCAGGAGTAGTAAACAGTTTTAAAGACATGTAACAAGAGTATTGTAAACAATGGAAGTCGAGTAAGCTGTTTGTTATTGTCGTCGACCTTGGTGTTGTAGATTGTGATATGTGATGTAATTCTGCTGCTACAAAGTGTGTTTTTATGCACATAAAGAACATTTCGAAATTTGGCAAATTGGGCTTTTAATTCTAAGAACCCACAAAGTCACAATATTTGTTTTTTCCAAGTAAGACCTTGATCCATGGTGACACCTAAGTATGTAACGTGGTCTTTGCAATCCATCCTTTCTGCACCATACGAGAGACGTTTTTGCATGTGCCTAGGATGCCTGTGTTGTATTCGTTTTGTAAAGATTATTGATTGGCATTTTCTCGAGTTAATTTTTATCCTCCATTTTTGAAACCACGGATCTATATTATTGAGAGCGTTTTGTAGTCGTACATGTATTACCCGCGGCTGTGTAGACTGGATTACCAGTGCAGTGTCGTCCGCATAAATGTATTTATCTGTGCGAGTAATTTCCGGTATATCATTTATGTAAGGATTAAGTAGGGTGGGCCCGAGTAAACTTCCCTGAGGGACTCCAGACTTTGGGTCAGAGAGAGGAGGACGATTCCACCACAGTTACTCGGAAGCATCTTGAACTTATGTAATCTTTAATTAAGGCTAGCGTAGTGTGTGAAAAGTTGTATGATTTGAGTTTATAAATGAGGCCTTCATGCCGTACTTTATCGAATGCAATATATAAGAATACGGCGCCTGTTGATTTATGTGTGTTGAATTCTTTGGATACAGTTTCTGTAAGGCGCAGAAGCTGTTGGGTTGTTGGGTGTTTTTATCTGAACCCAAACTGTTCAGGAATAAGAATGTTAAGCTTGATTATATGTGTATTCATTCGCTTAGAATAAATTTTTCCAGTACTTTCCCATGTGTATTGAGTAGGCTAATGGGCCTGTATCGTGTAGCAAGCGATAAGTTTTTGTTTGGTTTCGGAAGCATGACTGTATTAGCTTCCTTCCACAGTGGTGCAAACCTGCCGTTATTTAAAGAGTAGTTGTAAATTTTTGCCAACAGCGATAGTGCTCCATGCGGGAGATTTTTTAGAACTATATTTGGTATCTTATCTAGTACTAGGGCCTTCCTGTTTGGAAGGTGCCTAATGATCCAATTTATCTCCCCAGGGTTTGTCTTTCGCATTTTGTTGTGAGTGGTTTAGTTCATTTCATTTATTTCTCACTCAATATCTTGGATAGTTGTCTGATTTACTAGACCCTCTGCCCGGTTCGGCGTGAAGACTTCCTCTAGTGTTGAGCTAAAAACTTCTGCTTTTGCCGGGGATCTCCGCGATACTATCGTTGTTAATAAGTGGCGGTATGTTGGTTTTGGCTCTGGTGAGGCATTTCGCTATTCGCCAGACTGAGTTTGTATTCTGATTTAGATTTTCTAATGTCTGGTTCCATTCGTTAGATATGAAATCTCTAGTACAGGATGTTACTGCAACTCATACTTCGAAGAAATATTGTCTGTGAATTGGGTTCCTAGTTTTCTGCCACTTTCGTCTTTGTTTATTTCGGTTTTGGTGTAAAACTTTTATATCCCTGGGATACTGGGTGTTTAGAGTTGGTAGTGTTTAAGCGCGACGCAGACAGTTGTTGCCGCTTTAATTGCCAATTGGAGTTTATTAATGGCTTCGTCATGTTCTTGTGCCTTGTTTATATCTATTCCCAGAAGTGTCGTTCTACTTTATTTTGGAAGTCTTCCCAATTTACTTCGTTATAATTTAATTTTAGGACTTCTTGCTTAAATTTCATGGGCTGTATTACCTCTAAAAGCACCGGTAGGTGGTCGGAGGTTAGTTCGTTTATTACACTGCTGTCAAAGTTAAAGGGATATTTTTTAAAATGGCAGTCCAAAATGTCTGGTGCGTGGTTGTTTATATGAGGAATATGAGTGGGCTCTTCCGGCCCCGCAATAAGGTAGTTAGTGTTAATGTAGGTAATTTAGAAGCTTTGTCCCTTGCGGGTTTGGATTTACGCTGTGCCATAAATAATGTTTACAATTGTAATCCCCCGCAGCTATTATTTTAGGACCTGAGTGTATAATCTTTTCAACATCATCGGTATGGATATTGTCCCCCCCTGCCCTACGGTTTCTATCAGTTCTGTAAATAGTGTAATTAGGGATCGAAAACTTATGTTACCTAGATGCGTTTCGCTAAGTAAAGCTACCTGTATTGAATTCGTTTGGAGAAAGTCAGCTGAATCTTTACGTTTTCGGCATATGCCTTCGTAGTTCCAATGTATTGTTCTGAGTGTCTGTCTCAGCCATGGCCGTATTTACTAAGTTCAGTTAGCGTGTACAGTAAGAAGTGTAGTGTCATGCCTGTGGCCGTCCCTAATTGGAGCATTTCCCCTATTTGTCTAAGTTTTTCCTCAACCTTATTGGGAACTGAGGACCCTAAAACATTTCTTAATTTTTCCATGCCGACTTCCTTGCCGTCTCTACCTCCCTTCCGGTGGTGGGGGAGCTACTTACTGGCCTGAGGGTGAGGCCCTCTTGCCGTAGTAGGGTGAGCTGTGCGTGTGTGTGTTTGGTTTTTCCTGTTGGGGGAGTCGCTGATCTCCTGATGGACTCCTCTCGGTGGCAAGGCGCGGAGCCGCAGCAGCAGGGTGCTCTGCTAAAGGGGCTGGCTGCGACCGTCGTCTACTTTCCCTAATGAACCACCCTGCATTTCTGCACTCGTCCTAGTGGCAGCCTTTGCAAAGGCCGTAAGTCCTACCTACTGGGGGTTCCTGTAGCTGTGCTTGGACTTTTGGCATGGGTTTGGTGCATTCTGTGCGAAAAACGGGGCAACTGCGCCAAGTTGCTCCGTGACCCTGTTGGTCGCATAGCGCGCAGACTCGTTCCGCGGGCGGAACGGAGCACGTACCTGAGGGGTGTGGCCCCTTGCACTTGGTGCATATCCCGCAGGGTGATCTGAAGTCTCTGAGCAGGTGCCATAGTTGCTGGCATTTACTACACTGCTTGGGCTCGGAGTCGGTCCTATATCTTTGTACCCTAACCCTAAAGTGTGCCAAATAAGTGAGGTCAAGTAATTTCTTTTCTATCTCAGGGGACCCTGCCACCTCGATGAGGAACATCAGCTGGGGTTTACGCCGCTAGTTGCGTTTCTCTCTATAACTGGCATGTGCTAAAGCTAAACATAGACAATTCATGATATCATCTATAAATAGATTAAACGAAATAGGACTCAATTTATCTCCTTGTCCGAGTCCTCTTTTGTGGTTCACCTCAACAGTTACCTCTTCTTCTCTACATTTGATACAAAACATATTCTGATATAGTTCAATAGTTCTACCACATCTTTACTTAATGCCTTGATCCTCAGCTTACACCACAAAACTTCCCTTATTATTTAATCATACTTCTTCTTCCATCCCATAAAGCTGTTTAGCGTTGAGTTTGCCTCGTTCCGTCCATTGTCTCTACGCCTCCTGGTCTCTGCTCATTTTCCTTATTTTGGTCATTGTTTTCCCCCTCTTTACTCCGATCCTCTGTAGTATCTCCCAATTTATCCTCAGTCTTCGCTTACTCCTTCCTTCCACTGTCATCTTCATTATTTGCTTTACTTTCTTTTCTTCAGACATCCCTTTGACCATACCATTGACCATACTTTGACCATTGTATTTCTTCTATACTTTCAATTAATGCTTTCTCTTGATTAGCCTCTTATTTTATTTGTTTGGTCCTAATCCTATCTCTCCCTGTCTTGCCCACCATTTTTCTCATGTATTTCATTTCTACTGCTGTCACTTTATTCTTGTGTTTCTCCTTATTGCACTTTTGGGTTTATTACTGATTTAAATATTTGCATTTTTGTCGTATTGCTAATATCTTTCTTTTTAGCCACAGTATTGCTTATTCCATAGTAAGCATTCATTGCCTTCTTAGTTCGATTTAGTACCTCTTGTTCTATTTTTCCATCTCTACTATCCACTTCCCAAAGTGTCTCATCCTTACATTTAATTTCCAGCAGGTTCTCCTGTCTTCTTTCTTTTGATATCCTCAGCACTTTATTCTTATCCCTATTCTCATTCCCTTTCTCTCCAATTCCATCCACCATTGCTTATTGTAGTCTATCCCTAATATCTGTTACCAACACTATATTGTCTGTAGAGAGGAGTGCTTGTAAATATACTGGTCTAAGACTGCAGTTTCTAATTTTAGTTCTGTGTATTCTTCTCTTACAGATCTTATGTATTTCATCCATAAAATATGAATAGCAGTGGGCTTAGGTTGCCTCCTTGCTTTATTCCTCTTCTCATGGCAAATTCCCTTGATAATTCTCCATCCATCCTCACTACTCCCACCGGTTCTTCATATATGCTTTTAATGGCGTTTGAAAATCTCTTTGGCACTTTCTTTGGTTCTAGTGCTCGCCATATAAACTTTCTTGTTATCATATCGAGAGGAGCCTTCAGATCTATAAAGGCCAGAAACAAATCTTTGTATTTCTCTAGGTTTTTCTCTATAGTTCTTAAGGTATATTATTCCAGGTTTGTCTTCCCTCTCTAAAAGCTGCCTGCATGTCCTCCATGTCCTATTCTACCATCCTTCTTAATCTTCTTTCCAGCACTGTAGTATATATTTTGTAAACTACTGCATTCTATATTTGTAACATTCATTACTATTGCCCTTATTATGCAGGTTCCCTCTTGAATGTCCCTGATTTCTATTGCTTTGCAAATTAAAACCAAAGACACTAGGACAATTTTATAAATCTTATTGAAAAGTACTTCTCAAATATTTTCTTGAAAGTAATGAGTAGGTTTCTATACACGCTCCTTGGGTTGCACACAGAATATCCAAACGATATTCAGTTTCATTCCAGGTTCACTCCAGCATATCTGGTGTGATGGTTGTTACTGCTTCTATGATGCATATACGTAAGACGGTAATGTAGGGTACTTTGGTAGTGTACACAATGTCCTTTACCTAACCCCATAGACGAAACCAGGAGATCCGTGGTTCAAATCCTGGCCATGGCATTGAATTTTTCATGTTGACTCTATCCAATATCTAATGGAGTTATATCTGGTAATCGAGGAGGCCCATTACGTCCGTTCCAGCGGTTTGGGAAAGCATTGTTCAGAGATGTATGCACAAAGTGGCTCCAGTAGGTTGCGCACTGTCTTACTGGAATATTATGTCTGACTGCTTGTGTGCTATCTAGTGAAATGCCTACTGTTCAAGCATGTCTAAATACGTAATGCATGTAACACTTGACTCCATAAAGAAGAAAGGACCAATTATCATGTCCTTCACGAGACTACACCATAGTTTACTTTATGTTCCTGGACGACATATGGATTTTCCTAACCCCATATTCCAAAAATCATTTTGATTGATGCGCTCCAGAATGGCAGCTGTGAAATTCTGTTGCTGAGGTCTGTCTTGTGGCTTGATTTTATGAAGAAGCTGTTTCTTATATGCATATAACCATAGTCGCTTGTGTAGAACCCTTTGTAGTGTTTCACGGGATATCTGCAGTTCACGTGATGTACACCTTATGGATTTCTACGGGCTATGAGGAAAGGCAGCTCTAACTTCTTCTACTCGCTCTTTAGATGTGCCGACCTCCTCCATGTCGTTTTTGCACATTGCCTGTAGCTAAAAATCTTCCAGTCCATTCTTTTATGGGCTTTGGATCAGGATAATTTTTCTGGAACACATGCCTAAATTGTTTTTGCACTGTTATTATAGACTTATAATCTGCATACCATACAACTGCCTGCACTCTCTCTAGCATTGAAGCCATGTTGAATACATTACACTAGCACATTTCAATGAAGAATTCAGAATTTCAAAAAAGTATTGGTAAAACTTGTCTATTTCCCCTTTTCTTCACTTCAAACTGGAACACAGTGTCTGCAACAGAGAAGTTTTTAAAGTAAATTAAAATCAGGGAGATTAGAGGGGACCACCCTGTACTTTTCCTCCATTCTGTGGGGATCCTGTTTTTATTCCATATTTTTCGACCTATCTTTAATATCATCCTATTTATTATATTTCCACTATATCTAATTAGCTCGGGGGCTGTATCATACATTCCTACTGCCTTTTTGCCAATAGCTATCTCTATATCGATTAAATTTATTTCTCCTTCTGTCATTTTATCTATTTTTGGATATGGTCTAGAACTAATGTCTATTTCCTGCTCTCTTTCCTCCCCTCTAAATTTTTCAACAAAATATCTTCTCCATACCTCTAGTACTTCCTTCTTTTCTGTATAAATTTTGTTAGCTTCCTTTATTAATCCTACTCTTTTGCCATACTTTCCCCTTAGGTTTTAATTATTTTCCAAAAGCCTCTTGTATTTTTGTATTTTTATCTAATTCTAACCTTTTTCCAAATTCTTCCCAAGCTTTAGCCTTGACTTCCTTCACTGTCTTCTTAACTTCATTTCTTTTTGCTATGTACCTTTGCCTATCCTCTCCCCTTTTACTTGAAATAAACTTTCTCTATAGCTCTTTTTTACACTTCACTTTTTCTTTTACTTTCTCTTTCCACCACAATGTTTCCTTCATTTTCGTGTTTATTGTGGTTTCCCCGCATATTTCTTTTGCTGATTCCAAAACTATCTTCTTAAAAGGTTCCACGTGGTTTCCATTTCCTGCAACACCTGATTTCTTTCCTCCTCCTGGAGTTTAATTTGTAGGAGTTCCATGTATTCATTCCTCTTATCTTCCTTTTGGACTTCATTTATTTTAATCTTCTTGAGTTTCTTTACAATTGGTTTCTTAGTTCTCTGAAATCTAGTATCCATCACTAGCAGTCTATGATCTGTTGCCACTTCTATTCCCCTGATCACTTTGACATCCATAATTTTACTTCTAATATTATCTGCAGATGCAAAGTAGTATAATATACTTTTGTCATCCCTGCTTTCTGCCTCAAAAGTTATCTTACATATTGAGGGAAAATGAGCTACCTGAATCAAGCAGAGACAAAATGGTTGCCTTACTCTTAATAACCTGAACAAGTGGTTTAGTCGAATAGGGAAGAGCCAACATGTGCCGCGATGGAGCCAAAAATGCACTACTGGCAGTCAACTTGTGGCATCAAATGGGGCGCTGCGAGGAATGACTATCACATCCAGAATTCGAAAGATCCATGCCCATGGGGAGAAAGAAACTACAGTTCTTAACAATATGCCCTATCTGATGGTAACGGTAGCATTCTAACCGAAGCCCCTTAGATGATGACCCAGGATGGACGTAGGTTTCTGAACCATATCCTCGACCCACTCGTGGTGGTGGGGGTAAATCCAGCACTTCCCCTAAACGAGATCAATCCATTCCAGCACACTCACTAAGCAGGGGGACTGGAGCGAGCTTCCGGGTTCAAATCCAGAAGGATGACATCACAAAGGCCCTGCTACAAATCTTTGAGACGCAAGATCAAGGCCACATCACTGACTCGTTCCATATACTGGATGAACGGTTCAGCCAAACCATAAGATTGCAGAAAATGGTCTTGCAATAATTTAAACGACTCACGACGCAAGATAAAGAAGTCCAAAAACCAAAGCATGGAAACTCCCTATAGGGTCAGCAGAATGCCTAGCCCTAAGCAAAAGATTTAAAACAACTCCCCTCACCTTGGTTGCAACAGTCTGAATGACTAAATGGCCAGAAAGTGCGTGGACAGTAGCTATCTTGCTAAGCCTCACTAGAAATTTAAAAAATATGAAAGCTGACAGCACATCCGACACCTCGAACATATCCACCACCTCCACCATCTGTTGTAAAGGGTGTACAATTTTTAAGGAATTGAAAGAGGGTCACGGGGCTCACGGCCGGGACTGACAAGGTCTCAGGAAAATGCATCTTCATGTTTTGCCCCCCTTGCTGAGCCATTGTGGTAAGTTTCTCAAGAAGAGCCTTAAAATTCTGTTGGAGTGCCTTAACATGAGGGAGAATCTCCGAACGTGGAAAACAGATAATGAGATATCCAACCTGTTGAATAATGCTGGATATGTGCCATTAAATGCACCTGCTGTCCTCTTGAAGTGGACTGCTCGTGCTCCATATCTTGGAGAACCTTGCCCAACTTGTGTACTTCAGAACACACTTGAGGTGATAGGATCACTAAATCATGCTTTTCAGGTAAAGCAATGAATGGTCTTTTCTTGAGAAGACGCAATGCATCCAATATGGCCACCTAATCACCTGCAGGAGGGACCTGGCAACCACTAATTAGCAATTTAAAGAGCAGCTCACCTTTATGCAAGCGGTCAACATTTGTCAGGGAAGACACAATAACTACTACTAGAATACAGCAGTAGGCACAAAGAAATCCAAATATACCGTACATCAATGCACGGAAACCAAGCAGAAAGGCAAACGTCAAATAACCATGCTCTGCTACCAAATGTGGCAGCCGGCCCAGGTCACGCACTTCATATCTAATGCTATCTACTGGTTAAACTGGTATAGGTTTTGCCCTATGACACTTACAGGCATAAACAGAGGTCCAGGTTGCAGGAATGGCTAACAATGAACTGACTCACAGTTGTCCCATTAAACAATTCAAACTTTAATCCAATACTGTAAAATTTTGCACATAACAGAATATTTAACAATATGTGTTCCCTTAAAGTCAGCACAGGGAAACTAATGGAAAAAAGCAATCACAATCATTAACAAGGTTTTCAACACTTCCAAGAAAGGAATTAGCAAGGTTACTCTGTCACATAAATAATTTTCCTGAAACAATAATCTCCAAATATCAGGGTGATGACGATTAACATTAATTAATGTTAATTAGTATCATTAACAGCTTAACTAGCTAGAGACTACACCAAAGAATTTACCCAAGCAAACTAACTGAGCAGGAAATAACACATTTAACACTTCATAACTGTTGAATACATATATGACTGTAGGGTAAGTCAACATTTAAATTTCATCCTCCATTTGTCCAGTAAAAGTATCAGCTAGCTAGCAGTGACAGCTTTAAATCAGAAACTTGAAAAAGGAGAGCACATTAAAACTTCTGGTCCCAGAACTGGTAGAATTTAGCTCATTAAAAAAAAACGAAGCTTCACAGGAGGCAATTGAAAAACCATGAAATATTTACATAAAGTCAAAAGGCATAAGTGGAGCAGTTATGCAGGAGATTAAACACCCATAGCTAAACACGGACTAGTCTCGTGATTTGACACAACATTCCAAGGAAGGCCTCAGAGACTGCAGCACTCAAAGAAAGCAGCAGCGGAAATCCAAAGTGATTCCTGGAAAAACAGCGTTTCGAAGTGCAAGGACAAGAAAACATAAGTACTGGGGAAAACAACAGACACAGTGTACAGCTCTTACACAAGCAAGAATTCCTCTCATTAAGATGAAACATCCAGTCTTCAAGGCATTTCTTGAAAGATACACAAAGATTTCAATACCAAATGAGAGTACTTTAAGAAAAATATATTGAGTCGGTTTACCAAGAAACCATGCAAGGAATGAAGGAGAAAGTGTTTGAGATGTAATCACTGTGGATGAAACCATGGACTCAATGGAATGTATGTTTTGAACATTTTAGTTTTTCCCTTGGCAAGGGAAAAAGTTGAGCCCATGTTGAAAATGTATGAGCTACAGAAAGCTCTTTAAGTTTTTTGTTTGGCCATTTGGACAGTTTGTAGCAGGGTGTGTTTATGTTGTTAATGATTGGGCGCATCGTATTTCCTGTTTTATGAATTTTGGGTAATGCATATATGTTAGCTACTGTAGCTAACATACATGAATTATCCAATAGGATGTTGTTTCCGGGCTTGAAGGCCATGGTCTAAATGATGAAAAAAATATCTAAGGTTTCTCCCATAGCTCCGTCGGACATCTTCAGAGATTCAGTCCTGGCTGTTCACAACTAGACTGGCATTTAGTAGAGCGCCTGAAATATATATATAGAGGAATGAGCGACGGCCCACTCGGCTCCTACTGGTCACTTATCCACCAATCCCTGTGCGGCTGAAAAGGCTGCCATATCTTTATTCTGGTTGGTTCTTTGTGATTTAGGCTTTGTGCTGTCCAGCACTGGCATCCAGGCTTTGTGTAGGCATGCTATTTCTTCTTTTCTATTAAAATTGGAATATTACACATTGGCAGGAACATTACACGTGAGACGTGTTTGTGCGTAATGGGTTCCAAGACTGTTGATTCCCGAACAAAAGGACATTCCTGTGCAGTTCTGCATGCAGTTAAAGTTGCTGTTAGAGAAAGAATCGGAGTTTCTTTCAAACGTAATCACTGCTGATGAAACTTGGCTACATCATTTTGATCCTGAGAGCAAACAGCAAAGCTCAATGTGGAAATCTCCTTCATCACCAACCCCCAAAAATGCAAAAGTGTTTGCTTCTGCTGGAAAAGTCATGGTCATCTCATTCTTTGATATTCATGGAATGGTTTATCAGCATGTTGTACCTGCACACACATCAGTAACTGGACAATACTACAGGGATGTTCTGAAAACATTGCAAGTCTATATCAGGCGCAAAAGACCACATTTCCGTGAAGTAAGCTGGATGCTGCACCACGATAATGCACGGCCGCATATTTCCAATGTTGTTGCTGAATATCTTGCAAAAATCAATGTGAAGTGCATCCCCCAGCCTCTCTATAAACCGGATTTAGTCCCATGTGACATTTTTCTATTCCCTAACTTTAAAAAACACCTTTGTGGGAGGCATTATTCATCATCAACAGCGGTGAAGGCTGCATAGACAATTTTGAAGGATCTCTCAAAAAATGGTTTCCAGCATGTCTTTGAAGACTGGCAGAAACGTTGGGACAAGTACATCGCATTCAGGGAAGACTATTTTGAGAAAGACCATCAAAGTTATGAAGATGAGTAAAGGTACCTTGTAAGAAAAAATTGTGATCATTCTTTATTGAACAGCCCTCGTATATATTCGCTTTGGAATTCCATGATTTGCAAAACACAATATAATAGCATTAGCACCTTAACAAAATGACAAAAATATTGAAAAACTCAAACTAATAACAGTTATATGACATGAGAGCCCGCTGCCTCTCACATGTATATGATAGATGTTGACATTATTAGCAGGGATAGTTGTACAGGCAAAGAGAGGCTTTTACTTCCAATTCCTGCCTTCCTCACATTCAATAGGTCCCAAGTTCGAATCTCGGTCAGGGTGAGTTACCTGGATAAGGTTTTTTCCGGTGTTTTCCCTTATCCTGAAAGACGAATGTCGGGTAACTCTAAGCTCTATGGACCCTGGGCTCATTTGAGCATCATTTCATCTATTCCATTCATTGTACAATATGACTTAACGTTGGAGGACATAAATTACAAAAAACTTCTAATTGCTGACAGAATTAAGGCCAAAATTGCTGTTGTTGCAAGTAGAAGGTATTTTTAAGGTTAAATCAATACAAGCCCAGAAACTTAAGGCAAATTAAAACAATCAACCCTAGTAGTTTGGTAGCAATTAATTCAGTTAAAAGTACTGTCCTCAAGTGCAATAGTTATGATAACGATAATAACCACCGTCTTTGTGTATTTCATCTAAACATAAGAGGCTTAAGCAACAAAGTAAATGAACTCGCTATTAATCTTCATACTGAAAATCACCTACCACACATTTTATGCATTTCTGAACATCACTTGACAGTAAGTTAAGCCAATTTCATTGCAAAGATACTCTTTAGGAGCAGAATATAGTAGAAAACAATTACATAGAGCTGGAGTTAGTATATACAGTCAGGCCAGAAAGTATTCGTATGCCACCTAAATGAAGAAACAATTTGTGTTTTTCATAATTATTTACGAAACTTTGCACATTTGTAAAATTATATGGTTTGTGTATTTATTTACCTATTCTTATCGTAATTTTGCTGCAAGTTTTCTAGAATCAGTAGTTTTCTATGGTAATATTGGATGTTGCCATAAATTTGGCACAGAAGGTATCTAGATTGAATACTGTGGTTATATTATAAGCTAACTCTCCTTTCTGGACAGTGTGCGGTTATCGTTTTCACAGCAAGTGGTCTGCACGCCCGAGTCTGATGTCGAACACAGTAGGTTGCAGAAGTAGCATAAAATGTTCCAAAGAGGGAAGAAACTGCACCAGAAGAGAGAAAAATAGTAATTAAACTATATAATGAATTCAAAACATTTTCAGAGATATCTCAGATAGCGGGAAGACCTCGGTCAATGATTCAATCCATCACAGACAGTGCAGGAACCAGAAAATCTGTTTTAAATACACCCAGGAGTGGTCGACCTAAAGTCCTCAAGGTTAAAGATGAAAGCAGCGTTCTTCACTGCATTAAAAAAATACATGTATGACTACTCTTCAGATTGTTGCTGAATTGCTGAAGGCAGGAATTAATGTATCAGCGAGCACTGTGAGAGCTGTTTACAGTATGAAAGGTTACAACGGCAGAGTAGCGTGTAATAAGTTTTATGTTACCCCATAGAACAGGAAAGAAACACCTAGAATTCGCTCATAAGTACCATGATAAGGGGGTTGAATTCTGGAAAAAAAGTTGTATGGACAGATGAGAGCTCATTCAAGGTATTCGGTGCGGATCACAGTCGCTAAAGTATGGAGGGAAAAAAAATATGGAGCTGTAGACAAAAATTTTTGTTTCCACAGTAAAGCACAGCGGAGGATCCATCCTTGTCTGGGGTTGTATAAGCGCATCAGGTGTGGAAAATCTTTGTGTTATTAAGGGAATAATGAATCACAGGAAGTACATGGGCATTAAGCAAGCGTTGCATGCAAGTGTGGAGTAAATAGGACTGCAAGAAAACTGGATGCTTATGGAGGTCAGTGATCCAAAAAATAATGCACTTAATAAACGACTGTCGATATTGTACAATGTTCCAAAACAGTTTCATACACCTCCCCAAATTCCAGTTATTAACCCTACTGAACAAGTGTGAAGTATCCTTGGAAAACGTATCAGAAAAAGGGCAATTTGCAACAAAGAAGCACTGAAAACTGCTCTTTCAGAAGAATGGAACAGAATACCAAAGGCGGAGGTTAAAAAACTTGTCCATTCTGTACCAAGAGATAACGAAAATGTTACTGTACAAAAAAATATAAATAAATAAAGTTTCTCAAAACACACACATTATATCAATATTTTTTGTGGCATTATCCACTTCGAAGATGTTTGTAGTTTCCGGTTTAAATTTTCATTTACTTTATCCCAGTAATAAATGCAAAGATTCGTATATTAAAGCATTCCCCTTTCTAAAAAGTTGACTATCAATGACTCCTACTTACAGCTATATACCATAAAATTATAATGAAACCATTTTTGCAAACATTACAATAAAACTAAATTTTTTAAGACTAGGGTTTAGAAGATTGGAAAGAGAAAGTTGTGTGATGTGTTTTCTTTTTTGCATTTGCTGATCTCACAAATTATATATGCAAAAGATTGTTTTTTTTTCAACTACAATATACACAGTGTTCATTTTTATTCATTATTTCCCGCCCTCCAATTGAGCAGGAATGACATCATAGTTGACTGGTGAGTCTATCTTGAAACCATAGTGCCCTCTACAGATTAGAAACGATAATTCTTGCAGAAAAGTAAATAAATTACAGCGCTCTGAGTGTGGTTGGGCTGGTAACTAGTACAACCAGCTTCCCCTGAATATGAACACAGAGCACTGCATCTTCATGGTTGAATGCTACTTTTGTACCAGCTTTAAAATTGGTGCAACATATGAATATAATTTAAACCGCGTCACAGCGGAGCTTATACAACACTATCCAGCATTCAGACAAGTCCCCCGGAGCATAATGTCGTCATAAGTGTACAGGTACCCCTTTGTTTGCAACATAAACGTATTATGTTTTATCAGTATATGATATAAATTATTTGTGATTCTCACGCTTAATTAATATGTCTATTAATGTTCATATTTGTATGTCTTTTAAAACCAGTGGGTGCATCAAATATTTCCAAGATACATGATCACTTAGATGCAGAAAGATAGACAATGGACAGTATAAAGTGACCGGTCTCAATCTAGGTGCAATAAATAATGTTATGACAGAAAGGTCTCAAGCATACCTTCTCGCAATACAGACAGTGTTTAAGGGGAAGAGAGAAAGGAAATATAAGAAAATATAGACATAAGACTATGTACTAGATATATTTTCCAAGTGCTGTTAATTTTCTGGTTTGTAATGAACTTACATTGTGAGGAAACTGTGGGTGATAGAAAAGAATTGAGATCAAATTGAAATATTTCTATTTTATGTGACAGGTTCACATTAAAAATTACAAAAAAAATTACTCCTTGGTAATCAATATTCTTAATCACCTCAATTTATGAACCTTCCCACCATCATTTTTCTTCTCTTTTTAGTTTGAAACCTTTTTTGACCTCAATGATCTTAGGTTTAAATCGCATTCTTTACAAAACTTGCCTATTGCTTCCCAGGATTGTTTTAAGCCTATACTTAATTGTGTCATTAAAGAATTATAGAGATAGTTTAATGTGTATCTTGTATTTTTACAGTGAGCCCCATTCCTGAATCATCTCCACTTAGTGATAAGGTAGGCGATTCAGTGAGTGCCATGAGTCAAAAGTTATCGCAAGGACTGTTGCTGCTGTCTTCTAATGACGATTTCTTTACGGAAACACCAAGACAGGCAACTTTTACATTCCATTGTGTAAGGAGTATGATACAATGAAGCACAAAATCAATATAATTTTGAGTCGAACTAATACCCAATGCTCCACTTATTGCTGTATTTACCTAGAGCGCGTTTCGTTAGGATCTTCCTAACATCATCAGCTGTTGTCGAATAATGGAAGTCGGTTCGGTGAACTCCTCGGAGGTGATAGGTATGTCTCTGTCCGTATCTTGATGAACTTGAAATTTGGATTTGTTCAAAGGTAGTGTCGAAATTAAACAATTTTCTTTCATATTTCTTTATGAAGAATTTTTCCCATGTGGTTAATGCCGCTGGACCTTGTACACTTTTTAATAAGTGGATTTCTCCTTCTATATCGTGATTCTCCTTGCAAAAATGGTGTGCTACCGCCGGTTTATCATCTTCTTTGTTCCTCATGTTCCTAAAATGCTCTTTAAGCCTAATGTTGATGTTAATTTTTGTTTCTCCAATGTAAAAGTTGTCACAGCCCTTGCAATTTATCCGGTACACACCTGATTTTTTGTCTGTGGGTATCTCCTTTGTGTTATGTGATTTCAAAAGGTGTTGTACACTAAATTTGTTCTGTGGAGCCAAAGTAATATTGTGCTCTTTGAAGACCTTTCGGAAAAGGTGTGTAGCTCTGGGTAAATTTTGTGTGTGAAGTTTAATTGCTGATTGGGAAAAGAGTAGTTATTTGTTTGCATCTTTGTTGTCTTTTGAATTTATAAATTTTCTTTTTGACCATTTCAGCACTGAATCCATTGTATTCTGTAATGTGAATGATATTATTGTACTCTTTGATACTTTCTATCTTGTTTAAAGGTAATTAACCAGCCTGTACGTTAAACTGTTGATAACAGCATGCTTGTGTGGTCTTGGGTTATATCCATCTGATTCTTTGAAATTTCCTGTGTGTGTTTTCTTCCTATGTATGCCAAATTCTAGTTTGGTATGTCTTCTGGTTAGTTTCAAATCTAAGAAAGGAATTTCATTGTTTGTCTCTTTTTCTATGGACAATTTTATTGCAGGATTTTGTAAATTAAGTAGTTTTAATGCATCATCCAATTGTTTCTCATTTACTATTGCCCAAATGTCCTCCACATATCTGTTTGAAAATTAGTGGGAATGCCTTTGTGATATGGGTTTCCAAAAAGCTCATGAAGAGGTCTGCCAAAAATGGGTCAATAGGTTGCCCATAGATAGTCCTGATTTTTGTTTGAAAATTTTTTTATTAAATGTAAAAAAAGACTGTTCAGTGCAAATATTAGTTAAGTGAAGGTATTCCTCTATGATTTTTTGGTCTAATTGTTGGGATTGAAGCCATATTTGTATGTACTCTGTGAGTTTGTCTCTCGGAACACTTGGGAACAAAGAGATTACATCAAAAGATACCATTCGGTCGGTGGGAGAAAATTGTAGATTTTTAGTTTTGTTGATGAATTCCAATGAATTTTTAATACTGTGGCTTTTAAATTTTGGTAGCTCCTTAAATTTAGCCATTTTGATAGTTTGTAGCAGGGTGTGTTGATATTGTTAGTGATTGGGTGCATCTTATTTCCTGTTTTATGAATTTTGGGTAATCCATATTATACCTACTGTAGGGTTGTCTGGTTTTAAAGTTTGTTGAATTTCTTTTCTTATGATCATTTTATGCTTGATTGTTTCATTTAACTATTGTACACACATATTTAAAGATTCAGACTATATTTCCTGGAATTCATCACTTGCCAATAAATCTGTCATTCTAGAAATGTAGTCTTGTTTGTCCATGAGAGACTGTCTTATATCCTTTGTCTGCTTTTGTATAAAAACATCTTTTTTATTCAGGGATTTAAGTATTTTCAAGTATGGTTTGGGTTTACCACTTTCCCTTTCTATTTTTTCTAAGATCTTCGCACATTTGCTTCTAATGGCTGATTTCTGCCCCGTATTTGGACCCTCGGTAGCTACTTTGGTGTCAACTATATGATCTTGTGTGGTATCAGAGAAATCTACGCAAGTTTTTAACCCTTTGTTTAAGAATGCTGTTTCCGCATGTGTGAAAGTTTCATGAGAGAGATTTATTACTTCATTCTGATTCTGTTTGTTTGTGGCTGGCATTTCGTGTGGTTTGTTTTCGCCAAGATTAGACCCTGCATTTTTCTATTTTGTTTTCGTGCTTTTTGTTTTACACGAGTGTTTATATGCGTAAAAGCACAGTTTTCTAAGTTGTCCCAAAGGATGTTTCCTATTGTTTTGGACAATTTCAGATGTAATTCATAGAGGTTCAAATCTAATTTCGATAATTTACTGTAGTGTTTTGAAATTTTTATTCCTATTATTTTCGTTTTGGCTGCCCTTTGTTGTTTTTCTGTTCGGTTCAGTTTTACGTATTTTCTAACAAAGTTTGGGCTTACTTTGTTTTTCATGCATGACTTTAGAAGCTTGATGTCTAGTGAAATGAATCTCCTTTTTTCCTTGATTTTTAGGTAGCATTGTATGTCTACCTTTTAGTTGCTCATGGCATTGTTTAAAATATGTATAATGCTGGAAACTAACCTCTGCATCCTCTGTTTCATCCACCTTGTCGGTTGTATTCATCTTGTCCATAATGGGCCTGATTGCCAAACTATATTCCATTGTGTAAGGACTATGATACAGTGATGCACAAAATTCATATAATTTTGAGTCGAACTAATACTCAATGCTCCACTTATTGCCTAGAAATGCAATAAGTGGAGCACTGAGTATTAGTTCGACTCAAAATTATATTAACTTTTACATGTTTGTATGAGCAGTCTGAAAGAAAGAACATCTCAGTTTATTTGCACACAGAAATGCTTTTATAGGTGTTAAGGCTTCCTCGGCCTGTGTCATTGTGGATATCTTGAGCTTTCGGAGAAGGCCGTGTCATTGTTTGGCTTATTGCCGACAGTTCCCCCATCATTGTGGTCTTCCTCAGGCTTCCTCAGCTTGAAATCTTCAAACAGACCAAAGGAGCAGCCATGGGTTCCCCCCTCTCACCCGTGGTGGCCAACATCTTCATGGAAGACTTCGAAAACACAGCCATAGAAACATACCACCTCAAACCTGCACTATGGCTCAGATACGTAGACGATACATTCATAGTATGGCCACACAGTAGAGACACAATAAGACAGTTTTTTCAATCATCTCAACAGTCTACACCCAAACATAAAGTTCACTATGGAATTAGAAGACAATAACAGCTTGCCTTTCCTGGATGCCCTTGTACAATGAGACAATGTCAGCAACACCATCAAATGCTCAGTCCACAGAAAGCCTACCCACACAGACAGGTACATAGATGCAACCTCGCATCACCCCCCTCAATAAAAAGAGGAATGATAAAGGTGCTCTTCCACAGAGCAGAGCACATTTGTGATCAGGAGTTACTTGAAGACAAACTCAAATACCTGTATAAAACCCTCCGGGCAAATGGTTATTCTTATAAAGAAATAAAGAGAATACATAACCACACCAAACACAACACAAATACTGACGCCAAACAGGATGACCAAGAACCACAAAAATGGATCAGCATTCCGTACATTCGTGGTTTATCAGACAGAATTTCACGAATACTCAGAAACTACAACATAAAAACCAGCAGTGCCCGCCTTGGTAGCGTGGTAGTAGCATGTCTGCCTCACGCTCAAGAGGTGCTGAGTTCGAACCTCGGTCAGGGTGAGTTACCTGGATAAGGTTTTTTCTGGGGTTTTACCTTATCCTGAAAGATGAATGTCGGGTAACTCTAAGCTCCATGGACACCGGGCTTATCTGAGCATCATTTCACCCATTCCAGTCATCGTCCGATATGACAAATTACAAAAAAAAAAAAAATCAGCTACAAACCCAACAAAAAACTCGTCACTCCTCCGCCCAATCAAAAACAGCAGTGACCCCCTTTTCAACCCAGGTATGTACAGAATCACGTGTGACTGCAGGAAGAAATACATCAGCCAGACTGGAAGATCAATAACAACACACAAGAAAGAACACATCCGAAGCCTCAAGTTAAACGAACCGGAAAAGTCCGCTATAGACAAACACGCCATAATTAACCGCCATCACATAGATGTCCACTCCACAGAACTAATAACAACTTGCAGCAATTTTACCCACTGGTACGCAAGAGCATAGAAATATTTTAAGAAAAAGAAAGCATGAACCGAGATGGTGGCAAACAGCTTCATGACACCTGGAAGAGCCTACTCGCAGGTAGCCCCATCATTGGCCAACCCTAGCCCAATCAACGATCCGGGGCGGGGAACACCTGCACCCCTCTGCCAGGCATATAAGCAGGCAGGAACAGACAGTCAGCACACTTGTGCCCTAAGGAAGCCCACAACATGGTGGGGGAAATGTCGGCAACAAGCCAAACAACGAAGCGGCCATCTCCGGAAGCTCAAGATATCCACAGAAATGCTTTTAGATTCTAATGGCATGTCTTTAGAACTGTTGCTATTTGTGGTAAAGAAGAGAGTGAGATCACATAAAGTAAATGATGTCTGCCATCCGCTAGCTTTGCTTTGTTCATATGGCTATTGTATTACACGGAGACATCCCAAATGTGCTACCAAAAGCCTTGTAGTTAGTTGCAATTCTGCTTTTCTTGTAAGATTTTTACAACAGCGGGGTGACAATTAACCACTTGTATTAGTTGAGTAAATTTTTTTTTTCTGTGTATTGTGGATATGCCACTGCATATTTTTACCTTTGAGGCTATACATTTCAATTCATTTGATTATTTACAATACAATAATAATAATAATAATAATAATAATAATAATAATAATAATAATAATAATAATAATAATAATAATAATAATAATAATAATAATAATAATAATAATAATAATAATAATAATAATAATAATAATAATAATAATAATAATAATAATAATAATAATAATAATAATGATAATGATAATGATAATGATAATGATAATGATAATGATAATGATAATGATAATGATAATGATTATGATAATGATAATAATAGTAATAATGATAATAATAGTAATAATGATAATAATAGTAATAATAATAATAATAATAATAATAATAATAATAATAATAATAATAATAATAATAATAATAATAATAATAATAATAATAATAATAATAATAATAATAATAATAATAATAATAATAATAATAATAATAATAATAATAATAATAATAATAATAATAATAATAATAATAATAATAATAATAATAATAATAATAATAATAATAATAATAATAATAATAATAATAATAATAATAATAATAATAATAATAATAATAATAATAATAATAATAATAATAATAATAATAATAATAATAATAATAATAATAATAATAATAATAATAATAATAATAATAATAATAATAATAATAATAATAATAATAATAATAATAATAATAATAATAATAATAATAATAATAATAATAATAATAATAATAATAATAATAATAATAATAATAATAATAATAATAATAATAATAATAATAATAATAATAATAATAATAATAATAATAATAATAATAATAATAATAATAATAATAATAATAATAATAATAATAATAATAATAATAATAATAATAATAATAATAATAATAATAATAATAATAATAATAATAATAATAATAATAATAATAATAATAATAATAATAATAATAATAATAATAATAATAATAATAATAATAATAATAATAATAATAATAATAATAATAATAATAATAATAATAATAATAATAATAATAATAATAATAATAATAATAATAATAGTAATAATAATAATAATAATAGTAATAATAATAATAATAATAATAATAATAATAATAATAATAATAATAATAATAATAATAATAATAATAATAATAATAATAATAATAATAATAATAATAATAATAATAATAATAATAATAATAATAATAATAATAATAATAATAATTTATTTTCATCCATAATAACACTCACATGTTGTCGGATACGTCAAAATAAACAGTTATATACATTTAATTACAATTCGTCCAGTCTATACAAGCATTTTTGTATTAGAAACTTGTTTAGTTCATTTTTAAATAATTTACCTTTTTTTGTTTTTAGTGAATTTGGTAGTTTATTAAATAATAATTTTCCCATTATTAAGGGATCTTTATCTGTTGACTTCTTATTTATTCTGTGGTAATTATATTGTGTCCTTGTTTCATGTTTGTGACAATGTTTATTTAAGTTACCCAATTTCCGTAGGAGAGGGGATCTGTCCCCTTCAGCTGCCGTGGTGCGGGCGCTGCGGACCCCCAGCACTCATGGTACCTCTGACGTTACTAGGGGAACCTCGGGCCAAACATTTTAGCCCCTCCCATCGGTGAGTGGTTCGGATTGGGTTGGACTCCAGGGGGCAGTGTGTTCCCAACACCCGCGGGTGATCGGGTACCTCCAGCCAGGCTAAGGCCGCCCGGAGGGGTTAGAGGGTTACCCAAGAAGTCCCAGGTACTAGACTGCAAAGCTAGTAGAAGGTGTGCTTGATGACCAGGCGGACCCACCGAGGTTTTCGGTAGTCTTCCCAGTGGAGTTGACGCGCGTAAGTGGCGTATCCACTTCCATCCTGTCTTGACGTTGTTGTCGATGGGGGGGGGTTAAAGAAATCAGTTACTGCCCTATGGAAAGAGCCCCGGAATTATTATCCTTCGCTCCCGCGTAGAAGGAGGCCAGGGTCTTTGGACTTTTGGGCAGATCCTCTGCACTTATCAACAATAACAAGCATTTTTAGAAACAAGTCTGTGTGTTAGTTAAATATCAAAGTTCAGCATTGTCCAAGCAGGCAACTTGAAAATTTCCAAGAAAATCCCTTACTCAATGTTCCTTTGCATGAAACATTCTTCAAAAGTTTTAATTTTCTCAAAAATGGTTTTAATGATCTTCATTAAAATTGTATTTGTTTTAAATGTTTTCATCTAAATGAAATGTGTATATTGATTTTCTGGGAATTTTTTGGATGTCCTCTTCATTCTGAATGACTTTTACATAACTCTGAAACGATAAATCTTTTTATAAATTACAATTATCTTAATCGCAGAAACTATTTGTAGTTGATACAAATTAATGATGCTTAAAAATTACTAAATTTACAAGTTAAAGCTATAAAATTCACATTAGTAACTGAAATTAATGGATTTCCTCATTTTCTAGATTTGAAAATAATTAGAAGTAATAACATATTAGATTTTGGTATTCATAGGAAATCTACTCATATTGATAATTACATAAAAAATAAAAGTTTTAACCCTTTTTCACATAAATTTGCTGTTTTAATAGTTTGATTTATAGCTTATGATTACAAAAGCTTTGCTGAAGATATGTTAATTGTGATATGTGGAGCATTTTAAGTAATAAAAAATACAGAAAAGAAAGTTTTGAGAAAAACCACATTTAAAATTGGAATGAGCATTGCAGTATTGTGTTCAGCAAAGTCCACACAAATTGATAAATATGGCAATTTTTGCATTATTCCAGGTGTTTATTAAATTTCAGATTTTTTTCGACTTGTTGCTAACAAAGGTTGTAATTGTTTCAGCCAACAACTTCATCTAGTACAATCTCCAACTCTGTGAACGAAATAGCCAAACAATTGTTCTCTTCGCCTGCAACCTATACCTCAACAGGTCACGCCGTGGCTCAGTGGTTAGACCGCTTGGCTCTCACCAAGGCGGCCCAGGTTCGATCCCAGGCGACCGCAAAGTGAGATTTGTGGTGGAAAACACGGCGTTGGGGCGGGTTTTCTCCGGGACCTCCGGTTTCCCCCGCCATTTCATTCCACCGGTGCTCCATCTTCATCTCATGCATCATCAGTGTCACCGCCTGTGGTGCCGTATGCAGTAAAAGCGGGCGTTAAACACTACACATTTCATTTCATTTCTACCGCAACGCCAGGTGAGTTATGAGTGATTTATAGATCTCAGACAGCTAAAAAGCTGTCATTTCAGTGGCCTGTATGCCTGGTTTACTTCAACTACACTTGCTCACTAGCGGTGAATGACCTACTCAAGGCTATGTATGTTAACTGTCAGTTATTGATTCTGTTCATTCTGTAAAGACTAGAATTTGTTCATTGTGCATCTCTAAAGTGAAAGTTTATCAGACATCTGTGTTATGTATAAGTTACGTTACAGGATTCTTTTTATTCTTACTATTCTCGTCTTATTTTTAATCCACTGAAATGTTAACTGCAAAATTCACTGTTGAACAATAAATGTTTATGTATGATACATATGTAAAAAGCAAATCATATAGACAGATGTGTAGAGAATTTCAGAAAACATTTGCTGATATTCCATTTCTAAATAGAGATACTCTGTAACCTTGCGATTTTATAATTCACTGAATTATGTGGATAATACATTGTCCACCTCCCGTCTTGAAACGTTTCAAATCACTTGTCCTTCGCACCTCGTTTTAAATTTACGTAATAATGAGTTAGAATATGTATCGAAAGGAATATGCCGATCTTGCCTTAGCTTCAAATATTAATAACTGTGATTTTATAATTCTCTGAATTATGTGGATAACACACTGTCCACCTCCCGTCTTAAACGTTTAAGTCACTTGTCCTTCTTTGCTACTTGTTTTAAATTTACGTAATACTGACAAGTTGTTTGGTGCTTGTAGTAGTGACACATGTATTTGAATTAAATTCGTTTCCAATATTTTCCCTATGAGATCTTTCTCTTTTACATTCACTGCATCCATCCTCTTATTTTCCACGATATCCTTGCACTTCATCACCAGTTCAATTAACAATTCTTTCTCCATCGATGAGAAATTTGTCTCGGCTTTATTTATGATTTTGTTCATCCACCATTTTTCAGCTTGTACAGACAAAAATGAAAACAAAAGTGCATCACAGTATGCTCAGAAAATAATATGACTCATCCATAGCCTTCTTTAGCTGAGATACTTACAAGTCTCTTGGCGTTAACACAGGTTTGTTAACATTTTCAGAGAACAGGTTGGTGAAATGCAAGAAATTTAACATTAGTGTTAGCACTGTGACAATTGTTACATTACATTTGTTAACTTCGATTTTAACAACTATTGATGAAATCGGGCATAAGAATACTTTATAAAAGAGTAAATACGGGTCATATGGATGTAATACAGAATTTTCTTTTCTCTAACAAACAGGAAGAATAAGATATAAAACAAGAGGTGAGATGAACAATATAAGTTTAAGGGAACATTTTGTGAAAATATAAATGTTTACTAAACAGATATTTATGTTAGAAGTGTTCAGTATTTGATATCTATAATGTGAGCTGTATCTTCAGCATGCCCCCATGGTAAATTTTGTACATTGATCTTTTACTTATCTGAGCTTATGAGGTACAGAAAATTATGTAAATTGGTCGTATGGCTCGGAATATTTTATTTTGCTGGAAATTACCAAGTCACCCCCTCACCACAAGACAAGGAAATATGGAAATACATGAAAACTTATAAATAGTCAAGATGTATTACTTGTTAACCCTCTCAATTATCTAGATGTAATTATAGATAACATATTTGAGTGTAAACCTCATTTACAACATCCGGCCTTTCAAGGTGGCAAATTTCTTAAGAACTGAATTGAATGCAAGCCAAATTTGAGTTATTTGAAGGTTATTGTCAAACCTTTATTAAGGAGATTATGCTGCTGCTTATCATGTTGTTTGAGTAAAAATTATGTTCAGAAGAAATAATATGAAATTCAAGAAAGATTTGCATTATGTATAAGTAAAGGGTATGATACTATTTTCACAAATGCAACACTTGAACCTCTACTGCATCTCAGTAGGCTTTAATCAACTTTAAAAATGATACTAAAGGATGGTTGGCTCTTAAGTACTATTATAAGACTGGATGGAAACCAGGTGATCGGTGGTTCAAATCCCAGCCATGACATTGAATTGTTTTCAGTTTGACTTTATCTAACCAAAACCTTAGCCTATATTCGGCTATTGCGAAGAAATGATTTATTTCCATCAATGAACTAATAACACTGGGCGACAATGAAAATGTTTTCGGCTTAAAAATAGTGAATTTACATGTATTTCCATCTGCTGAATTAAAAAAATCACCATAAAAATGATAGATTAGCTGTTGTTTTGAAGATAAAGTGACATGTCATATTTTAGAGTGAAGATTTTAAATTTGGATGATTTTTTTTTTTTTGGCAGTTGGCACACCTGTCACATAACAAAACACAATCAGAGAGAAATTTTGAAAATTAAGTGATGCAAAAGTTAAGGAAGGCATTTTTGTCGGACCACAAATAAGAGAACTTGTAAAGGACCCTGCTTTAGTTAATTGATGGAAATCAATTATTTCTCCACACTAGCCATTTATACACTAAGGTTTTTGATAGGTAGAGTCAGCATTTGACCAAATTTTGGAGGGGAAGGAAAAGGAAGCTTGGGAGGCCTTCAAGGGTGTTCTTCATGGATTTTAAGGCAACAAAAGAGATCACAACTACAAGCATTTGGTGACAGTGCTCCTGCAAAAATACCATAACCCTGGATGCAACATGTCCCTTAAGATCCATTTTCTCCACTCCCACCTAGACATTTTCCCTCCTATTCTCTGTTTCATATAACCTTGCCCGGCTGAAATGTATCACTCCGCGTTCAACAACCCTCCCCCTCGCCCCAATTGGCTAATGCTCTCGCGCCATAGGCCATAGGCGGTGCCTTCCCATTACATTTAAAACTGCAGTAAATTTCAAATGCCAGGAGATAGCTAAAATCATGCAAATAAGTATATGAAGGCATGCAAAAATACAAGTGTATAATGAAACTGAACTCACGCGTTATGGAGAATCTGGTAATGGAGTAATCCCCTCCATCTCGGATTCGGATTCTGATTCTGCAGTAACAGTTTCGCTGTCGGAACTCTCCGTAGGGTTTATAATTATGCTCTCTATTACGTTGTCGACGATGCCATCCAGCTCCCCCATTTTGTTTTCTTCTTTGAGCACATGATGAATAGCCTTTTTCCATGTTTCGTCGCTGATCGCCGAAAATGCTGTGGTAAGCAATGGCCTGATATCATTCAACTTAAATGTTCTATTGTTTCTCGCTACGAATCCTTTAATTTGGCTCCAAATAAGCTCAATTGGATTTAAAATCCAGTGATATGATGGAAGCCTGAGTACCTCATGACCAGCTGACCTTGCCATTTCATCGATTACGTATTTATCACAATCGCTGGCATGCTTTACTACAAGTTCCAGTTGTTCTGCCTTAATAAGGGATTCATTTACAACTTCATTTTTTGCACGCAGCCACTCAATAATGTCTTGTTTCTTCCAGGATGTATTTGGTTTCTTTTTGACACGAACGCTGTGGTAAGGAGCATTGTCCATCACAATTATGCTGCTTGGTTCCAGTTTTGCTAACACACCCGCAAACCACTGCTGAAACACATGTCCATTCATATCTTCATGGTAATCACCGGTTTTCTTTGACTCAAACAGTAGTAGACCATCTTCCACAAAACCACTATCACTTCCTATATGAGTGACAATCAGTCTTCGGCCTTTTCCACTGGGATTTTTTAAACCAGAAGACATACCTTGCAAAAATGCTTGTCTTTCAGTCTTAATAGTCGAGTCACGCCATAGTTTACTTGTCGTAAGCCCTTCATTCACCCAAGTCGCGTCTAGGTAGTATATTTTGCGATTTGTATCCCGGTATTGTCTGATTGTCCTTAAATAATGTCTTCGCCACACAGCAATATCGCCTCTGTCTCTCAGTACATTTTTCTTGCCCCTTTTTTCATTCACAAACCCCAGCTGTATAAGCAATCTATACAGACTAGATCTGCTGAAATTTGGTAAATCTGCATCCTCATTTACAGCAGACAAAATTTTATTTATGTTAGGGAGTTCGTTTCTAAAGAAAAAACTATGCACATGACGACGTACAGCAGTTTTAACGAACTCATCGCATTCTCCGAGCACGCGCTTTTCTTTATTCCTGCGTTTGCCTGGAGTGGTAAGTTTTCCTGTTTTCTCAACTTCACGTCGCGATGTTCCTATGGACCTAACACTCACACCTGTAAGTTCGGAGCACAACTGTTCGACTTCCCTCACTAACAAAGACGGATTCTTCTCTGTGAGTGCATTAAACACATGCAACACAATTCTTTTTTCACCGCTTTGTAATGGCTTACCCTTACGATGCTTCAGCGAAAAACTGGCGGTAGACTCTGCCATTATACATATAATAAGTACATGCGCAATAAACGATGGATAAAATAACGTATCTCTCGAACGCGCACAGTACACCTTCTAATGACAATACATGACTAATCCAGTTCAGAACAAGGTCAGTGATAAAACTCATATAAACAAATATATGTAATTCACTACCGCTAAAGCACGTGCTCTTGTGTAATCAGAAAGGCAGGCCTAGATGCAAAGGAACCTCCTCTTTACTTTGTTTAAGAATTAACATGCATTTCAGATAAATTAACTCTGTTGCGTAATATATTTAATTGAAACAGTTATGAAAGTAAATATTTGACAATTCTCTTTCAATTTATAAAGATATATCACCATGTTAAATAACAAACTAATTTTTACCGCAAAACAGTCTCTACCAAACAGCAGCCAATGAGAGGAGATGAGGTCACGTGACCGTTAAGAGATTACCGGGCAAGCTTACGTGAAACAAGGTATAGTTGTGGAGCTGTTAGTGATGAACATGGCGAGAGATTCCATCAGGACATTTCTGTTATGGAACAAAGATATCAGGGCCGTTGGAATAAAGTAATGCTTGCGGATTACTGTTGGTCTTTGAATAGGGATTCTGCGGAACTCCATCACAAGAGGCAAGCTGATAGACGACGAAGTCAGTAGGCCACCACATGATTCTCTTCAGACATGACTATCTGCAAAGTATTTTTCCAGAAATTTAGAACTCTTAGCATGTAATTACCAGTTAAAAAAATCAAATACACTTTCATTGTTGTTAGCATGTATGTAATTAAAATGTATCCTTTTCTCTCAATCCATTAATATATAATACTTCCACCTTGTAAATATCATAGAAACTAGAGCTAATAAATCTTTATCGTTGTCATATTGGTTTTTCTCAACCCAAAATTAGTAGAAATTGCCTCATGAAGTGCTCGAAATATTCAAAAACAATTTTTTTGTTGCCCAGTGTAATAGAGAGTTAAATGAGAAGCCTGGGACTCAAGTACTTAGGATAAATAAAAAATAATAAATACATAAATAAAAAGTAACAAAAACAATAAATGACAAAAATAATAAAACTTAATGTGTGAATTTCTTGCTCACGTGGAAAAGTTAAGCAGTCTGCATTTTCAAACCTCCAATTTGCACTAGTTAAACTATTCTATTTCTTTCTTATCACATTCACTGAGACAGTTTCAGGAAGGAAAATTGAATGATTAATATATTTGCTATGCTAACCAATTAGTATTGCCAATAAATAGAAAAAACCGTTTTTGAAAAACGCTCCTCAATTGTTGTCCATATGTATACCAATCTTTTTCAGAAGTGGGTATGTTGGTTACAAATGAAGCACATGTTGGGTGTTGTACGAGAAACAATAAAACATAGTGATCAATTGTTTCAGTCTTCTTTTACATGCACATTGGAGAGCCTTTGAACCTAGAAAATTTCTCACAACTACTTTTATGTCACGTGTTTGAAAATATCTCTGGAGCGATAAGTCTCATTTTCAGCATTTGAATTTTGTTTGTGATTATACTTTGTCATTTATGGATGCTGCATGCGCATTGTATTACAACCTTTACTTCCAGATGCACACATATACTGGGTATTCGTTTTTAATTGTTTCTTTAATGGTTCCGTATGACTGACTAGAGAGTATTTAGTTTCAACAAGTTGAAGAAAACAAGTATTACCACATACCACCTAAGACGAATGTTCTAGGCCGAACTCAGTTCTAAAATAAGTGAGATACATGTGCTTACAAGGTAAAGCAGTGGCTTGGTCATCGTTAAAATGTTCAAATCATAGTATATACCATTTGGGTGGGGGGGCGACAAGAAAATAGGTATCTGAGTAAAACTCACAGTAAAACAGCTATACATTGTTTCACGTAAGCTTGCCCAGTATCTCTTAACGGCCACGTGACCTAATCACCTCTCATTGGTTGCTGTTGTGGTAATGACTGTCGTGCGGTAAAAATGAGTTCGTTATTTAACATGGTGATATATCATTATATGTTGGAAGAGAATTGTCAAATTTATATTTTCTTAACTGTTTTAATTAAATATATTACGCAACAGTTGATTTATCTGAAATGCATGTTAATTCTTAAACGAAGTAAAGAGCAGGTTCCTTTACTCTCAAGCACATGGCACGATAGCACGTCATTCAGCGGTAGTGGTGACATTTGTTTATATGACTTTTATCACTGACCTTGTTTTGAGCTGGATTAGTCATGCATCGCCATTCGAGAGTGCGGGAGCTAAATTATTTTATTGATCGTTTATTGCGCATGTGCTTATTATATGTGTAATGGCAGAGTCTACCGCCAGTTTTTCGCTGAAGTATCGCAAGGATAATTATTTACAAACAGGCGAAAAAAGAATTGTGTTGCATGTGTTTAATGCACTCACAGAGAAGAATCCGTCTTTGTCAGTGAGAGAAGTCGAACAGCTGTGCTCTGAATTATAGGTGTGAGTGTTAGATCCGTAGGAACATCGCGACATGAAATTGAGGAAACAGGAAAACTTACCACTCCAGGCAAAAGCAGGAATAAACAAAAGTGCGTGCTCGGAGAAAATACGTGAAAAGTGTTGTGCGTCGTGATGTGTGTAGTTTTTCTTTAGAAATGAACTCCCTAACATAAGTAACATTTTGTCTGCTGTAAATGAGGATGCAGATTTACCAAATTTCAGGAGATTGCTTATACAGCTGGGATTTGTGAATGAAAAAAGAGGCAAGAAAAATGTGCTAAAAGACAGAGGCGATATTGCTGTGTGGCGAAGATGCTATTTTAAGGACAACCACACTGCACCGAGATACAAATCGCTAAATATACACGAAGAACACACGAAAAGTAAAGTATGGTGTGACACGACTTTTAAGACTGAAAGACAAGCATTTTTGAAAGGTATGTGTTCTGGTTTAAAAATCTCAGTGGAAAAGGCCAAAGGCCTTTCATTATAAACTCTTTCAGTTTCATTGCTCAGTCATTGTGTTTCAATTTGCTCAGTTCATTATAAACTTGCATTTTTGCATGCCTTCATATCCTTATTTGTATGATTTTATTTATCTTCCCAGCAATTATTACGAAATGTGACGGGAAGGCACCGCCTATGGTCTATGACCGAAAGCATTAGCCAATTAGGGCGAGGGGGAGGGCTGTTGAACGCGGAGTGATACATTTCAGCCGGGCAAGGTTATATGAAACAGATATTAGCAATACTGACTATTTACACAAATTGATGTACATATATGCCATTTTTGTGTATCATGCCATAATGAAGCATCATAAAATAATGCCTTGTAATTATTAAATATTACACATCAGCTTCACTTATGTACCTATATTGAGTACATGTTTTGCGTACTATCGTTTGCATCATCGACTCTAATGTGACTAAAGCTTGATCCAGTGGTGTGGATAGTTCTGGAGTTGCTGGTGCCATCTGTTGATTTTGTGATGAATTTAAATGTGGGGTTGTCTTCTAGCAGGATTTCCAAGTTCATTAGTTGATTTTTATGTTTTTCTGTGTATATTCTCTCCCATATGATGAGTTCACTATGTTTTTGTATGTATTTTAGTAATTTGCTGCTATCTTCAATTTCATGATTTTCAGACCACAAATGAGCTGCTATTGTGGATTTATCAATATTTTTGTATCTTAGGTGCCTGAAATGTTTTCTTTCTAGTGTCTAACTTAAGATACAAAAATATTGATAAGTCCGCAATAGCAGCTCATTTCCGGTCTGAAAATCATGAAAGTGAAGATAGAACCAAAGTACTGATATACGTACAAAATCATAGTGAACTCGTCATACGGGAGAGAATATACATGGAAAAACATAAAAACCAACTAATTTTCTTTGAAATCCCGCCAGAAGACAATCCCATATTTAAATTCATCACAAAATCAACAGGTGGCAGCAGCAACTCCAGAACTACCCACACCACTGGATCAAGCTTTAGTCGCAATAGAGCCGACGATGCAAATGATGGTTCGGGAAACATGTCCTCAATATAGGTACGTAAGTGAAGCTGATGTGTAATAAATACGACTCATCTATAATTTAGTAATTATTTTGCTTCACTGTGGTGTTCCAGTACAGTTAAATTTCAATGCCTTGTAATATATATCTTGAGTATTCTTCGAGGTGTCTCTTGGAATTCTGGATACCTGTATAGAAAATCATCAATGCAGTAGTTCATGTCAATGGTCATGCCATTTGATGAAAGAGTCTTGCAAAACTACACATAGCAAGGCTTGTCGAGATCAAATTTTTTGTTTTGGATGGGAGAGATTGGATCCCTGACTTAAGCTCGTATCTTGTCCCATCAGACTTTAACCTGTTCTGTGCATTGGAAGTCATACTCTCAGAACATTGCTTCCAAAACAGTAGTGAGTTGGAGCACGCTGTGCGACAATTTCCTGCAACACGGTGCAAAGAGTTTGATTTCTTTAAACTGATTGAACCCTACAACAAAACAGAATTGACCATAAGTTGAATAAAAGTAGTTCATGATGCCATAGTGTATTTTGTTCGGCAATAAAGTTTCCATGTGATAAGAAATTATGGCTCTTCTTTCTAATATGCGACGTGGCGATTTTTTTCTAAGTCCTTCACACTTTTTGATGCATTTATATACAACCTTGTCTTTTAATATAACTTCTTTACTTTATAGTGCAATTTCATGTTGGAGGTCATTCTTTTAACAATATTGTTTATTTACTTACTGCGTAATGTAGCCATATTAAAGAATTCAGTGCAGCCAAACTATCCTTGTTTCTCCACTGAACGCAGTGGTGCCATCAGTCTTACTTGTCCCTAAATTACACAATCTAGTAGACTAACACAAAGTAGTACCTAAATTGCACCTCATTGTTGTCCTCGCCAGCATGACTATGTTGTTTGTGTGCACATTTGTCACTGGGTCGACAAAGTTCACTGAGTGATACACTACTAGGTGCGCAGCAAACCCTCCAGCCATCAACCCATACGTGCTCTACAATTAGACTGTAGAGTGTATTTGCATCCCTCCTGTGGTTGGGGCATATCGCCATCCGTACCTCATTCGTTCCCATGTCAATCCCTAGGATTCAGTTGCCCTCTACGACACGCCAATGATGAAACTGGCATCCTCATATTTTGCATTCATCAATTGAACAACGTGGCTAGGACCGCCAATTTTCCCCCTTGCAGTTTACTTGGTGTCATTTGACATCATGCAAAATTTGTGGTAGTAGCCGAACCAGTCCAATACAGTCCGTGAGCTCATACATGTATTTCCTATGAAGCATTCCATTATCGTCGTGTCGTACGATTGTTTATGTGCAAAGCAGTGCATGAGTAACAAAATTTGACCAGGCGATAACTTACCCTGCTCAAACTATGTTCCTTTGCACATGGACTGTGTCACTTATGTCTGGGGCATTTTTGCAGAGGTTGGCTGCAACGCAAGAACTGGCTGGTCATCTGCTATCGCATGCGTATACAGGCACCTTTGGACTTAGAAAATATTCTCATGTCGCACAAAAGAAAGTTTCTCTGAAATTATAAAACTTACTTTTGGAACATTCCTTATAAATCCAATTTGATTGCATACTTTGTTTATCACTCTTATAGGCACGCGCCTAGCAGAACACCATTTTTTGCGTGGTTCTGTGAGGCCCATGCTATATTTATGTGGTTATATGCTGGTATTTCTTTTTGTGTTAATTTTTTTCTGCTATTTTTGGCTTTATTTAGACTAATTATAGACGACTTTTATTAGAATAATCATAATAAATACATCAGCTATAATAAAATACAAATAGAGTTTACATTATAATTTGTATTACAATATATGTAAAGAAAATAGCTTATTAAAATACATCTTGTTATTAGAAATGTTCAGTTACTCAGTCATCATTTCGTCTATTGGTAAGACCTGAAGCTTTTTCTAAGAGCATTATTGATTAAGGCTTCACGGGTGTCAGCCACATCAAATGTATAAAAGTCAAGCTTTTGGCCATGGAGTGCACAATAACTGAAGCCTTAATCAATAATTCAACTATTTGTTCTGTATTTTGCCCACTAAGCAGAGCGAGTAATTTAGGTATGTTTTCTCAAACATAGAGAAGCATTGCATATTCCACATTCATATTTAGTTTTGTTCTTTTTGTCTTTACTGCAGGGTTCACATCATTGCCTTTTCAATGATTTTGGTGCATTCGGCAACTCATCTTCTGTGGGTTATTCTGGTTTATATTTTTTTAGAAGCTTTTCAATAATTGGGTGATTAATGCTGTTGCTCTTCTGTGTAGCTGCTGTGACAGTAAAGCTTGGGACAGCACTTTCAGATATTTCTGTCTTGTGGAATATTTGTTTAGACTTCCAAGAAAGACCTTAGAATTGATAACTGCAATATTCAGAATATGGTAAAAGAATACCATTGGCCCCCTTGTTGTTCTGGCTACATAGTACTATATGCACACATTTCCTTGAGTGGTAGTTTTACCTTGTGGTGCGTGCAAGGTGGAAGAAGCAAGAGCTAACGTTCTTTTGTTTCTGCAGTATGGTCAACCAACAAAAACACAATTCAGCAAAATAGCATGTAAGATAAGCGAAGATACATGCCACAAGTGTGACATATGTGGACAAACAGTAAACTGAACTTGATCAGATAAGCTGTATGCGTATATACATACTATTTATGAAACACATAAAAATATAAAACAAATATTATGACAGCTATAAACACTTACACTCATTTGTTTTGTGATTCTTCGATTCCGATTTGAGTCCAGTGCAACACTTTCTTTGCTAGTATGCTCTGATATATTAATAATAATTTCATCAATTACATTTTCTATTACACCATCATTTCTCCATTATTTCATTTCCAGTTCTTGGTCGATCTTGCAGTATCCTTCCCAATCCATCGCAGTTATGGAAGAGAATGCTTCAATAGCAATTTTCTGCAGAATTATGGCTGACATATCATCAGTAACGTTGCTTTCTCTAAACATTCTTTATTTTTGCCCATGTCACTGTAATTGTACTCAGATCACAGTTGTATGGAGGTACACGAATAATAGTGTGTCCCCTTTCGAGAGCAATAACATCCCAACATACGTTGTAAACTGGTGAGCTAATTAACCTCGAAATAGCTCAAAACATAATATGGTGCAGGTGTGAATGCATAGCATATTAGCCACTAGATGTCAGAGTGTATAGCGCATTTCATGTTTCAAAGTTGTCATCTGTGTTTACAGAGTTAAACAAAACCTACCGAAAGAGGACTTGGAGCCTGAGCACTCAAGTTATTGTGCGCATATAGTACATAGCACGCAATTTATGTACTATATCAACTGTAAATTTAGTTTTTATGGAATGAATGATCATTTCAGGCTTTTTCTCGGCAACTTCTGACGGTGCGATGAAACCTGTAGATCTGAGATCAAAACTACTGTTTTAGCCTGTTTTTGAAACACATGACACAATTAAGTTAATTGATGAAAATTAATCGTTCCTCCATACTAGCCGTGTAAAGGCTCAGGTTTTGGATAGATAGTCCACCTGAAAAATTCAATGCTATTGCTAGGATTTGAACACGGATCTCCCGGTTTCCGTCCATTCACTCTTAACCTTTGAGCTACTATGGTAAATAATATTTTCAGCTTATACACGTTTTATGTAAAACTTTGTTTTGACATAATAAACAGTATTGGCCTTTTATGACATCTTTAAGTATCTGAAAATTTACAAGGTTGGTCTTGACTTGGATTTAACATTCACGTTGACTGCTCTTGCGATTTCTGTAATTACTCTAAATTAAATTTAATGCTTGTATAGTAAAACAAGTAAATTTTCTCTTCACATCACAATATTATAAATAGTATGTATTTGCCACATTATTTAAGTTATTGTTGGAAATATTGACACCTTAGGCTATTTGCAAAATTTTATACATGAGATAACTTAGTAGTTGGAGAATATTTTATTAAAAATAAAACATATTACATGTACTAATATGACATATTTCATATTTCAACTAGAGCTTTTGATACAAACCTATTTTAGGTTTAATTTTATTTAAGATTATTTTGGATTGTAGCATATAGGGAACGACGCTAAAGATAAGTGAAAGTGTGAAAGTAATCAGAGAAATAGAAGCAAATAAAATTGAATATTAATCATGATTTTAATAACAAAATTAATGTAACTTTTAAAGAAATATTATTTTATTGTTAAATAATGTGAAAAAGTGATTTAAAAATTTAAGAAAAAAAATTAGTAAATATTACAATGAACATGATTATAATTGGATGGACTTAGACCAATAGAAAGATGTTGAGTTGCCATAGCAGTTGCAGGACCATTAACATGAATTTGGCTGAAGCTAGCATTCTTCTGTGTTTACCCTTGATAGGGAACGGACATGGGTGTGAGTGTCCGTAAGTCTGCAGAAAGGACGCAGTGCATAGAAAATTGCAAAAGCGACACTACCTTTGAAGAAAACCCAAACTTCAAGTTGATCAAGATACTGACAGAGGTGCACCTATCACCTCCAAGGAGTTCACGAAACCAACGTCCATTAGTCAACAACAACTGATGATGTTAGCAAGATGCTAACGAAACGTGTTCTAGGTAAATACTAGCAATAAGTGGAGCATTGAGTATTAGTTGGACTCAAAATTATATTAATATTGTGCTTCATTGTATCTTAGTCCTTACACATTGGAATTACATTTGGGTATTTGTAATGCAACTGTCTGTATAAAGAAAGGACTTCCTTTGGCACTGTCCAGCAATGCATCATATTTTCTTTACAGGTTAACTTATTTCCAATTAGTAGAAAACACATTGGTCATCCAAGGAAAAGCTGGCATTGGCAAAATAACATGTTAAATATTTCTCTAATGCATGAAGCAATGCAGTGTAGCTGTGATAACATTTTCATGACTGATTATTTTAAATTAATAACTTAAACTCAAGTTGATAGTATTAAATACTTGATTATTGAGAGCATTAAATATTGCTTCTCTGGAAGCCTGTTATTCACCCACCGTTTTAAGGTGTTCTTCTTTAATGTGAAAGTTGTCCCACATCCAAACAAAACACAGTCATAATGGAAGTAGCAAATAAATAAGGATGTCTGTTGTCAACCTATCACTGAATTTTAGTTACACAGATGTTACACCTATTCTTTGTCGCTACTCAGCACTTGCAGCTGCTCCATTCCTTCTCTTATAAAAATCTTTCTGTGGCTATGGTTTGCTGCTTCTTGCCTTCAATATTGTCACATTAGAGTAGCTACAAAATAAGAATGAACATGAGTTGAGCCAATACGGTTATCCTACTCTCTTGGGGTTGCCAGTTCCACGGCAAGCGGGCGCCAGAGATGGAAGATATATCTGTCTTTGTCTCAACCTAATAAGTATCATACAGATGCTGAGATATACAGTGATACAGGCGCTGACATAGAAGTTCACTTAATATTTCAGCATGTGTGTGAGGACATGCACAATGATTATCGCATAATCTGAATCTTAAAACCTTGAACTGGGGAACAGTTTTCTTACGTAGCTATCATTCATATGCACATAAAACAAAATGATTCAAATTAGATGCGTTCTACGAAATAAGGTGTTTATGAGGGGCAATCAAATATAAACAGGCCTTTCGTTTCAGAAAATTTATTCATGAAGAATAATTGAAATTAACATTTTTCTTACTGTTCTACATATTTACCCATCTTTTCTATGCATCTGTTCCAACAGACAGGCAGTTTTCTAATGCCAGTTTCAAAGAAAGTACGAGGACGGGCGCAGAGACAGATGTGCACAAAGTTCTTCACCTCCTCATTGGTTGTGAAACAATGTCCTCCAAGAGTTTCTTTGAGTGTAACAAACATGAATTCACATGGTGAGAGGTCTAGGCTGTAGGGTGGATGTGGAAGGGCAGTTCAGTGCATTTTGGCCAATTTTTGCTCTGTTGGTGCTGCAGTGTGTGGTCTGGCATTATCCTGCAGAATCAACACATTTCTGATTGGGCTACTGCGACATTTTGAGGAAAGCAACTCGAATTTGGCTGAGAAGGTCACAGTAGTAGGCAGCATTAATGGTCAATGGCCGTTGTCCCTGTTGTTCGAGGAAATCAATGAGGACATCTATTGAGTCTCAGAACACTATGACCAAAACTTTCCCTGCAGACAGTCTTGACTTGGCTTTCACCAGTGGTTGCTCTCCACTCCTCCTCCACTCCAGAATGGCCCTCTTTGATATGGGTGTGTAATGATGCACCCATGTCTCATCACAAGTGATGATTCTGTCCAGAAAAGCATCAGCCTCCTCTTTGTAGTGCATGAGAAGCATGAGACACATTTGAACTCGCACTGCTTTCTGTTCTGCAGTGAGATACTGGGGAACACAACGAGCTGACACTTTTCTCAAATTCAGCTCCCTTTGAATCATTGATTGGACACTCCCATAGCTTATGAGAAGATGTCGACAAATCTCAAGTACTGTGATGTGACGATCCCTTTCAATGATGTCTTAAAAAGTTTGGTTGTTTTCTGGATTGATGCTGGTGCATGGACGGTGAGGGTGGGCCAAGTTTTCAACACATTCACGTCCTTCATTAAACTCATGGCACTAATGTTTAACTCTGGACCATGAAAGGGTTCTTTCCCCAAACTGTGGGAGTAACCAACGGCAAATTTCAGCTGCACCGACATTTTCATTGACAAGAAACTTGATTATTACTCATTGTGCAACAGCTGAATGCACCTCTCTCTCTGAGACATCTCGGCAGTAACTAAGGGACAATCAAACGAGTTCTAAGGCCACTGTCCCCTTCCAGGTCCCTCACTGCGTGTGCTATAAAAGCCTCAAACCCATAAGGCACTCTATGCATGCACAGTAAACAAAGGCCTGTTAGTATTTGATTGCCCCTTGTACTACAGTGGAACAAAATAGTGACCTTTCAATGATTTGTGAATATAGTTTCTACTCTAATGATGCCATATTTGTATACCGCCTGTAATGGACTTTACACCAATTTGAGTTTCATTAAAATAATGAATACATAATATATGAATGTGTATTTATGAAGCTTTTTACACCAGAAATCTCATGTACTAATGTTATGCATTGTATGCAGAAGTTTTAGTCTTGCATCAACATATCGCTTCTTTCAAGCCGAAATTTGCGACCATCATTTGTTCTCCTATATTTGAAACCAAGAGATTTCAGAATATGCATAGAAGATGCAGAATCCGTATATTCTATTTTCCCCCTCATTAAATTGGTCAGCCTTTTGGCAGCTGCATATTCACCCTTGTCATATAAATCTTAAATTGTTGTACGTGAAACACACGTTAAAAGTTGGTAGCAATATTTTTTAGCACCCTGATGTTTCGTTGGATATATATATATATGGAAATTTCTAATTTGGTAAGCTGTTTGCCTTCTTTAACAATGTTCGTCACAGAATGAGCACTGACGTGACAAGCTTGTAACATTAATTCTTGCCTCTGAGGGAAATTTGTACTTTGAAAATGTCTTGGACATCTGTTTGAAAAAGTAATACACATTAACAAGAATACTTGTAGTCTATTTATGTAAAATCTTATCAGTTGTTTTGCAGTTACTACTAGGTGCACCAGTACTACGCTTGTTAAGCGGTATATTTACTAACTTTGAAAAGCACGTGTGCACTCTTAAAAGATCACGACTTTACTGAATGCAGGGTACAAAATGCACCTGCAGCATAGCACATGTGTGCTTTTCTTCACTGACAGTTAATAATTCCTTCCTTTCTAGTCAGGCACCTTATCTTTCCATATCTTCGAAACCAGATGTACTACAAACATGGAGTTTGGACAGCAATCCTCAGAAAAAAATAGCTGTATAACATGGGAAAAACAAAATAATTCTTTAATTGGTATCTTTAGAGCGTGCAAAGAAATTACCTGCATACTTCGGCAAAGCGAGCTAATATGCATGCTGAACTGTACAACGTTGCACGCACCACATTGGCTAGTATTGATAGAACAACCACGCCTAGCCCCGCCTAATGTTCATTCCTATTTTGTAGCTACCTTAGTGACAGATTTGATTAGTGCAGATGCCAGAGTTTTTATTGATAATGTAGTAGTGACGTCACGTGTGAGCGTCATCACCCTCTGGTGAGTGAGTCTGTATGAATCTCTTTGTCTGTTTGTGCCGGCCTTCCCCTGGATCGGGCGTAATGCCCCATCTGTATCAGATGTGTGGTCTGATGAACCATCTTTGTAATTATTTAGTGTGGTAAATCTTCTTATAGAGTTAATTGTGGTCTTTTAGTTAGTGCTACCCAACGTATATAGTAAATACGCGGAAATCCCAACGTCTCCGCTGAGCATGAGTGCAGTCTCAGTTAGTTCCCTCGTGCATGATCTGGCGATGTGCCATCCTAATCGGTGTCCATTGATGGTCAGGTCGTCACAATATCTTGGCTGTGCTTTGGGACTGAAAGCCTTCAAGCTCTTGATAATGTTTGCATCTTTCTGTTGGCATCTCTGATGTCAGACCATACTATGGTGCAATCTTCAGTGGAAATTGAAATAAAAATGTGACCAGTGGGGAGACGACAAAATTTACTGCAGATATAGTGGTTTATTGGAGCAATATTGGTGTTATACAATATTCATTTGCAGAAATTGACTGTTCACATTATCAAATAATTGAAATTTCTGAACCACTGTTATCTTGCAGAATTTAAATCATAGAAGTCTGGTGACATTCCAATCCAAGGTTTGCAAAATTCCTGATCCTTATGAGAGCTATCTATGAGATTTCTTTTGACTTCATTCTAGCTCCTTTCGTTTTCACTGACTTTTTCCTCACTAAGAGCATAGTGATTTACTTTCAATCTCTTATTAAGAGTGGTTGGTTGGTATCTAATGTTAAGCAGTTACCAAAAAAGCCATTCGCTCTCGGGCACTTCAGTAATTTTTGTAATATACGTCCTCCAACGTTAAGTCTTATCGGACGGTGAATGGAATGGGTGAAATGATGTTCAAATGAACCCAGGGTACATACAGCTTAGAGTTACCCTACATTCGTCATTTAGTATAAGGGAAAACCTCGGAAAAAAACCTTATCCAGGTAAGTCACCCTGATCGAGATTCGAACTCGGGACCTCTTGAACATGAGGTAGACTCGCTGCCATCTACGCTACCGAGGCAGGTAACAGTATTTTGATGTTATGTTGGTATGTTGACTAAAGCGGAGTAGGTGGTTTCCATCCATATCTTCCTTAAGTGTACAGAAGGGACACAGAAGAGATCTCGCTGTTCCAATCCTAAATAAATATTTATTGGGACAGTCATGACCTGTTAGGAGTCTGAAACTTACTACAGAGAATTTGCTTGGTAGTGTATTGATTCTAGTCATGCTGTTACATAAATTTTCCCATAGTTTTCCTTTTGTTTGTAACATATTATGTTCTTTTAATTTTTTTATTATAGGACGTGTGGCGAGAATGTGTCAAGACAGACAGGCATACGCCATAACAGTATAGGACATGCAGCAAGGGTGGAGAAGCAGAGGATGTCTGAGGCTACGATGGTCCCAAGAGTTCAAGGATGGGCTAGATGCAAAGTGGATTAGAACAGCAAAAGACAGACATCAATGGAAGCAAGTGATAGCAGCTGTAAAGTGAAAGTGACAGTGAAAATAGTCATTTCTAGATATAACAATACAGAATTAATTAAGGATAGATAACAATAAGTACAAAGAACTGCTATCTTTCAGGGATTTGCTCATCCTGTAAGAAACGGTTGAGCTAACCCCACCAGTGGGTGGGAGGCCCTTGCTCTTAAGGGATGTTAAGGGCTATTTATTTAATTATTTATTTATGTTGATATAATTATTCTTTTGATAGAGTGATAACTTAGCGGCTCAAATGAATTTGACCTAATTCTACTGCCTTTTTCAGCTAGAAAGTCAGCTGTTTCATTACCATGTATTTTGCAATGTGCTGGTATCCAGTGAAGTATTGATCTTTTATTTAAATTAATTATTTTATGATTTTATGGGATCCTGCAATACTTAGGTTTTGAGGTGTTGTATCATGTTGGCACCACAGAATCATACATCAAGGACTCATCACATTTAATGAGAGATCGTAAGCTTTCACAGCCGGAGTCCATATTTCAATTATTTCAAGGCTGTTTTGCCGTGGTCTGTTGGCATAAGAACGTCCAAGCCCACAAGACAATTGAACATTTTAATACCTTCAGCCAAAGATCCCCGGGAGCCTCTGCTTTCAGCCGGTGTATATCGCATTCCCTGTTTTTGCGGCTCAGTATACATTGGAACAACACAATGCAGTGTGATCACCAGGATTAGAGAACATAAGAGCAACTGCCGTCTGGGCCACACATAAAAGTCTGCAGTCGCTGAACACTCTATTGAGGCGGAAGGCGAACATATAAGATATGATACACTTCCAGGACACGAGTAATTTTTCTACTACTGTACATTACTACATACACTACAGCGGGAGGCCATTGAAATTTATAAGAATCCAGATAATTTTTACAGAAAGGACAGAGACCAGAAGATCCATGGTTCTGATCCCGGCTATGGCATTGAATGTTTCAATCTGGATCTACCCTTTCATAGTACGTCCTACACACGGCTAGTGTGAAAGAACAATTAATTTCCATTAATTGTACATAATAGTAGTCCGAACTATAAAAGCCCAGGCCTTTAAGTACTTACAGTCTCGTGTGTTTATGAGAACTCGTGGTTTACCGGGAAAAGCACTATTCTGTTGAAGAATTTAATGTCATGTTGACCATAGTAGCTCAATGGTTTAGAGCAGCTGGACAGAGACCAGAAGATCCATGGTTTAGATCCTGGCTATGGCATTGAATTTTTCATTCTGGCTCTACCCTTTCAGAAAGGAAGACGTCTTAAAGCTCAATAGGAACTGGCACCCTGTCATCGAGAACGAGAAATGGCATATTGTTTTTGGTACAACTGGTTACATCGCTGTAGTTTGAATTGTTTCTTGATGATTGAGTTTGATTAAATAAGAGTCATGAGATCTCTTATTTTCAGGTGTGGTTTCTAGTGACATAAATTAAATTTTAGATAAGTTTTATTACATAATATATAATTTAATTGTATAATCTGGATTACATTTTACTCAAACTTTCTTTCCTAATCAATCACTGCAGGTTACCTCCAACATATCGATAAATGCTTATTTCCCTAATAAATCTTTTCTGTTAATTAGTTAAAATTCCTCACTTCTGCACGTCCACTCATCACTATCAAGAATACCGAATATCTCTTTAAGAAGATTATTGATTTTCCGTTACTATTGTTACTCCTCTGTTAATTTTATGTTTGGTCGATAGTAGTAAAGTGTTGGATCCGGCGGTTTGACCTTGAAGTTCCGGCGGTTTGACCTTGAATGACCTTTGAGGTCATGCAATATGACCTAGAAAAATTTGACCTTGAAGTTCCGACAATTTGACCTTGAAGGTCATGCCATTTGACCTTGAAGGTCATGCCATTTGACCTTGAAGGTCATGGTGCACCCTCTGGACTGGGACGCACCCCCGACGTACTTCCAGGCACCCTCTTGGATTTCTGCACCCCCCACCCCACGCGCAACCTGGACCTTCTGCATTCTTCGACGCACTCCCTCTTGACTCTCTACCCACCCCCCATTGCACCCCGGTGCACCCTCTTGAATTTCTGCATCCCCCAGGCACTTTTGCGCACCACCTCGCGCATTCTTTGACGTACTCCCGCGCACGCTACCACCCACCCCAGGCGCAACCACGTGTACTCCTTTGACGCATTCCTGGACGCACCCCCTTGACCACCAGCATTCCCCGACGCACTTTTATTTTTCGAGCACCCTCCGGACCCTCCGAACTGATCTACGCGTGCGCGCACGCGTTCGCGTACATGGTGCGGCGCCCCGGGAGATTGACATTGAGTCTGCATGCCATTTGACCTTGAAGGTGCACCCTCTGGACTGGCTGCATCGCTGGACGCACCCCCTTGCATGCCCCTAACCACCCCGACGCACTTGACCCTCTGCATTTGCCACCCGGCGCACCCCTTGGTAGGCAATGGGGGAAAAGGTATTTTCTTTTTTATTTTTATTAAGAATACATTGGAATAAAGGTCACGTGACTTTAGGAGAGGGAATGGAGACTGACAAGTGTCTAGTTGGGAAGCCAAGGATCAAAAGGAAGAAATTCAGGTGAGCTTATTATTGAAACGGAGGCAGGAAGTGACGTGTAAGGCTTTGATTGGTTAAAATAAGAATGTTTTTGATTGGCCCATGCAGAGCCGGAGGTCAACCAGCTATGAATAGCGTATTGGATCGATGATTCTGGCTTTGCTTAGGTCAGCTCATTCATTTTTGGTATATTTTCTTTTTTTTATTGAGAATATACATATACAGGAATCACTTTTATTTCTAATGATAAATACGAAATCTACTACTACTTACAGGAAAGGACGCTGAAGATATTACACTTTATACTTCTTTTGCTACAAAATTGTTTTTGTATGTTCTTTGAATGCTTATTGAATAAAGGAAATATGTCCACTGATGATGAGGCACCACTTTTCACACACACTGCTTTTGACTCACTTTGAGCACAAGAAGAAAGCATTTTGCAAGTGATTATGCTTTGGTGAAGTCGACGACGAAACCTTTCAATCCACTTCGAAGTTTCTCCTCGCCCTTCTAGATGATGCAGAAAGGGGTAGAATTTAGGTTTTCGATGAGTTCTGGGGTGGCTTTGCCGAATCTGGATTGTAGGAATACTTCTGAGTTGTCGTCTAGTTTAACAACAGTTTTGGTTCCGTGAATAGTATCGATGGATCTGACGCCTACCACTAGGTACGGCACGTTTTGTTGTAGGGAGGAGACGCTGAGGATGTCGCAGCTGTTGGATAGATCCTGAAGCTGGCGTAGGGCGTCCATAATTACTTTTTGCAGAAAATGCAGTTTTTAACGAACGGTGGAGGTCCGTCGATATGGTTTGTATGAGAAGGTAGGTTCCAATGCTGCTCGCACCTTCTGAATGGTGCACACACTTGCTGTACGTCTATGGGAAGTTGCTGACAAACGACGTCGACGTCAGTTGGAGGGTAACGCTGGAAAATAACGTTTGCGTTTTGTAGGAGCACTCGTTGTTCTGTGGGTAGGAGCACTCGAAGTTGTCTGCCGTTGTCGATGAACTTTAAGAAGACGGAGAAGCACCCGCAAGGCATGAGCTATTTCTACGGGCGTATGTGCGGAGAAATTGTTGAATCTGACGGTTGAGATCAGCGAGGTCGTCGTAGAATCCCTGGTAGCAACGCTGACACAGGTGGGTGAGACGACCACGGAGTTGGCAGCTGCACGTCGGGTGGAAACAGAAGGAGCAGTGTAATACCGCACAGTGTTCTAACGACATGCCACGGCGACGAATGCTTGCCACAGACTGAGTGTTGAACGTGGAGGGGAGCATGTTTATGTAGGGAAGTAGAGGAAGGGATGGAAAAGCACGTAAGAAGTGGTGGGGGGGAAATGAACGTGGAGGGGGCATTTATATGTAGGGCAGTAGGGGGAGGGACGGAAAAGCACGTAAGAAGTGGTGGGGGGGGGGAGTTCACAGCAGGAGATGTTTGTCATCTTATTTTAAAAATATAATTTTAAAAGTGGTGATACATGGATTTTGGTTATTTTCTTCTTCAGTGATACATTTGAAATGAATGTGAGAGAAGTTGAGGTGAGGTTGAGAAGAGGGTAGGCACACAGGGGTAAGAAAGGAGGTAGAGTTTGAGGAAAGGATGGGTTGGTCGGCGAAGGATAAATGATATTTAGGATCAGTGTCGAGCTCCGGTGATATTTTTGAAGTGACGAACTGAATGTTGATGATGGCGGCATTTGAGATGTTGAGTTGGACGGTGACGATCTTGCAGGCTCCAAATCGATCGATGTTGGTGGAGATTAAATGAAAAGGTAGGACGGTGACGAGGTTCCCAAGGTCATCTACTTGTTCGAAGATGGAGAACTTGATGCAGGCCATAAGGTTATGCCCTAAAAGAAAGAAAGGAGACGAATGAGGGTAAAACTGGTGGTGGTGGGGGAAAAAGACAAGATGAAAATACTGATGGACTTACCGATATCGAAGAAATCCGTGGTGCAAGTCATGGCAAGGGAGGGATTTCGCTGAAGTTGAGGATGTGCTTTTTGTATTTGTTGGTGTTAGGAACGTGCTGTATGCCTTTGTAGGTAATAAGGAAGGGAGCTGCGTTGAGTTGGGCCATGGAATCTTCATCAAGGCCGCTGTAGGCAGAAGGTAGGAAAACCTCCCTGCCGTCCTTAAGCTTGAGTACAGTTGTCCAACCAAACTGAGTGTTTATAGCTCGGGCGCCGACGACGGTGTAAGGAATGTTTTGATGAAGGTCCTTAACGCCGATAATGTGAGGAGTCTGTCCTCTGTTGCAGAGATCCCGGAGTACACTGCGCAGCATCTTTACTCTACGACGACAGGAAACGAAGTGAGGGGAGGGGAAAGTGCAGAGGAGGGGGTAGGAGAAATCAAAGCAAAAGGGTGTCTTGTTGATTGTTGTTTAAGCTTGTCCATTCCTGTTTGAGCGTGTTGATTCTTGTCCATTCCTGTGTGAGGGGAGGGTAAAATGCAGAGGAGGGTATAGGAGAAATCAAAGCAAAAGGGTGTCTTGTTGATTGTTGTTTAAGCTTGTCCATTCCTGTTTGAGCGCGTTGATTCTTGTCCATTCCTGTTCGTTAATGGAAAATCCAGCAGGTTTGAAGACGATGGCGGGTTTTCCAAATAGACGCTTGAAGTGAAGGGAAAGGGAATCAGAGATGATATGCTTCGAAGATGGTAGCTTAGAGTTGAAATGGGTTTCAATATTTGGACCAAGTTCTTGGACGAAACGAATCCACTGCTCGGGAGAGAAGGTTACAGATGCGGGTTTGATGCACCTAGAGATGGTGACGTCTGTAGAGGAGAAGGAGATGCACTTAGAACGAGACTCGTTGAGGAAGTGGACAGGAGCCCTGCAATGAAAAAAATTTTAATAGGAAAATGGAAAACATGATTAAGAGACAGAGAGAGAGAGCAAAAGAACGGAGAGTACTTACATGGTTGAAGGCTGGACGACGACTGAGCGACAAGCGCACGGACGTGTATTTAAGATGAGAGGGATCTACATATTTGAGCAGAGGAGGAGGAGGAACACCGTATGCGATGTGTTTTAGAAATGAGTTTATCGTTGAAATGATAATCGGAAATTTTGAATTTAGAAAAGAAGAAGAAAGGATAAACATGGCAGCATCGGTAGGCAAGGAATGCTGTTACGTAATGGCCGCAGGTGGAGGAACGGTTTCCTTGCAAACGCCGCGTATTGTACTCCCAATTAGGACCGCAATACCCATTGAGAAAATGAAGGATGGAGGGAAGAAGAGGAGGTAAAGCGTAACTGTCAAAATATTCCCCATAACCATTTTTGGAAACGAAGATGCAGACCCAATGTTGTCCTGGTTTAAAGCTTGGATCGGTGTTGATCACCAAAGCGATGGGAGGTGGTGGCAGAAGCAATGGGTTAGGAATTTGATCGGAAGCAAAAACGCCTATGAAGGGTTTGAATTTGCGCAAGCAGGAGTGAATTTGATGGGTATTCATGTCACGAGAATGGATCGGTTGAAATCGATTTGAACGGATCTGTAAATTTCGGAGATGACGTGAAGGCAGACGGGTTCAGCTAAAGGATGAAGAAATTCGAGATTTATACCGATATTACCGTGGTGTAGACCGGAAATATAATTTCGATCTGCGGACATGTCAGCCGTGAGATCAAATGAGAAAATGGTGTATCCGTTAGGATATTCGGATCTAGATATATTGATGCCCTTGTTATTGAAAACTTTAGCGAGAGCAATAAGGAGAGTTTGATAACCTTGGAGAAAGAAATTTTTATCAAAGTTGAGAACGACTGCGGGGGAGGGTACGGGACGGTTGTTGACAGTGAGTTGCAGAGAGGAGAGGTTAAAGTGTTGAAAGTTGAAAGGATTCTTGGTGATATCCCCAGAGTGAGCCTTATCTGTCGTCATGGCCAAGGTGATGCGCCTGGGTACCTTTCCAACGAGAACGTTGGGAAACGATACCGAGGTAATTCCCGAAGATAAGCTGAGAGCCTGATAGTCCACGTCCTTGAAGGGCATGATGACGTTTGCTTTAGCGAGCGCCCCCTGATGTGCCGTCTTTATGGATGCAGTGGGGCGAGCTCTCTTAAGATAAAGATGAGAACCAATAATTTTTGTGTATCCCTTAAACGAGGAATTTGCGGCTATGAGATGAAATTGAGAAGGTGATGGAGTGAGAGTGATAGTGAGATCAACGTTATTGAGGAGAAGCAAATCCTGATTAAAGAAACCGTGGGATAGGCATCCCATGAGTTGAAATGTATTGCTTTGTTTGGTGTATTCAAGACGTTGTTTAAGACCATAATTGTTGTCAAAATCGTCAAACTTTCCAGCGGTGTCTTTGAACCATAGGGACATTTGCAAGCGGTTATTCATGACGTCAGAGGAGTAGTTGAGAAGAGTTTCAAGATAGGTTCTGTAAGGGTAACCTTGCTGAGACAAGGAAATATTGACGTTATTGAGAGAGAGGTTAACCTGGCTAAAGAGAGCGTTGAGAGGATTGTTAACTAGTGTGACTTTTTCGTCGGCAGCAAGAACGGAATGGTCGTCATGCAAAATTTGAAGAAAAACCTCTAGAACAACGTAAGATAGGTCAAGATAATCTTCGGCATTGGAAGAGTAGTGAAAAGTTATGGGAGAATCCTTAGAGATGGCATTTTGCGGATTAATTTGAAGAATTTGTGATTCCTCGATGTTGGTTTGAACGGGGAGTTCTTTAAAGAAGTCTAATTCAGAGTTCATGAAAACCGTGCCATTCATGATGAAAAGATGTCCTTACGTTGAACGCGTCTGGTTCGAGACTGTTTCTTCTTGCCTATGGATTTTCTTTTTATCTTCTTGCGTTTTTGTTTAATCTTATTCGTTTTTCGCTTTCGACCCGACCCAATCATAGAATCGATTTTAGTTTTGGCTTTGCGCTTTAAATTGGATCCTGCTTCTCTCAGATGGGTTTGGAAGGCTTGTTTAGGAGTTGCAGAGGTTGTGGCAATGTCGGCAAGAATGTTGGAACCCATTTTTAGTGCTTCTTTTCCGACCACTTTGGCACCGCTCTTAATGAGGGGGAAAAGTGTTCTAAATAATCCTCCAAGAGCACTGAATAGACCGCTGCCCTTTTGGAAATGAGAGCCTCTGTAAAGGTTGAAATTGCGATCTCCGTGGCCGGCCTGATTGAGATAGTAGCGAAGAAAAACGGAATCGTTGGAGTTCATTCTTTGGGTCTGAAAGATAGAACTAATGCAGAAGAAAATCCGTCGGCGAATGGAATAAGATTCCCAAAACCGTCTCTTAAATCGATGGAAATGACGTTGAAATCCTGACGAAGTAAAGGAATCCAGTTTTGGGGAAAGAAGGACTGCTCCATCGACAGACGTTTAGAGACGTCTGGTTCGACTACGATGACGGTACTCTCTAGCACTTGGACGAACGAGCTTCCAACGAGCTGAGGGACAACGATATTGCAATAGATGAAGACTTCGTAAAGAAAACCCATGTAGGGATCTATCAAGTGGGTGGCCTTGGGAGAGCGCACCACATCTGTATGTGGTAAATATCCTAGCATTCTGCAAACCATCGGCGATGGAACCATGGAAGTTACCACGCGCCTGGGTTCTGCTTCTTCGTCATTCGCTTTCTTCTTCTTCTTTTCGGGCGGTTGGTCGCTGAGCTGAATGTCTGCAGGAGTAGATTCTGCATCCTGCCCAATAGAAAGAGAGGAGGAAACCGGTATTAATTTATGAGGGGTAATGATTTCTTCGGGAAGGACGTTTGAGACGGATATTTGAGGCAATGTGGTTTCCTTACCGGTTTTTTCTTTTTCGACGGCTACCTCCTCCTTTTCGATGGCGGCTCGGTACACGTTTACCCTGTCGTCTTTGGCAAAAAAGAATTGTTGGACATTGATTTCGTTTCGAATGCTCCTGTTGATGGCAGACAAAAGCTGCACGCTATCCTTTTCTATGACGTTTTGAAGCTTCACGGTAAACGGGGCATACGCGGGGTGCAAACCGTCTCCATAGTAGGTCTTGTGAGTGCCACTGAGTGTGTGGTTGGAACTTAAATTATAAAACCGAAGGGGATATCTCAGTTTGGTAAGGGCCACCTCCCACTCACCCTCCAGCACCAATCTTTCGGGCAAGTAATTGGAGAAGCGCGAGATGGTGTTGTCGGAAAAGCGATCCATGGACGCATTGCTGGTAAGCGTGATGGAGAAGGAGCTCTTGCGAATCATATTAGCGATATATCGGTAGCTTTTACCCACGAGTTGAATTTCTCAGGATAACCTTTCCATTTGACAAAAACTTCCTTTCTGGCACCTCGACCCCTTGATCGAAGAACTTTATCGACCTTGTAAGATAGGGGACGGCTTACGCGTTGAAGTTCTTGGGCGTAAAAGTATCCCTCGATAGGTTCTCCAGCCAAATCGCAAATTTTGTAAACGATGGGAGAACTTTGAATCACTCTGGAAACTTGAAACATTTCATCGGTCCAATTTTGTTCGTATCCCTTGTCGAAGGTCATTTTCTCTTTGGAAATGCGAACGTAATCCCCCACATTAAATCTTTGAGTGGTCATGGGCAAAGGTTTATAAAGGTTATGATATACCTGAAGAATGTTATCTTCCGAAACGTCTTGTGGAGCCATTTTAATGGAGCGATGGTACGAACTGTTGTATGACCGGACCAGCTTTTGCAAAACGTCCACATACTTATACGTGTTTTTGTGAGTGAAATATCTCCACATCTTGGTCTTTAGGGTTCTGTTGAATCTTTCCACTACGGCAGCTTTAACCTTATTGTTGGTGGTGAAATGTGAAACATTGTGCTTTCTGAGAAATTGCTGAAAAGTTCGGTTCTTAAATTCTGTTCCCTTATCCGTTCGCAATACTTTGGGAATTCTTCGGTTCTGGGTGAAAATGTGACTGAAAGCTTTTACCAGTTCCTCTCCCGTTTTAGTTACCAAAGGACGGGCCCAAGCATATTTAGAGAAAACGTCGATAACCGTTAAAATGTACCTATATGGAGCGTTGTGCGCCTTGATGGAATCCAAGACGTTGAGATCGGCCTCCCAAAGGTCATCTATATTTGTGATGTCATAATGTTTAGTGGGATAACGCTTTCTGGCAGGTTTATGAAGCGAGTAACTCTCTTTCGTTCGAAGAAACCTTTCGATTCTAGATTTGGAAAGACCGGTAGCTTTGCGCAGTTTGGCGGCCGTGCCCAAGCCCGCATAGTGATCAATGTGGTTGTAAATCCGTTCTAGGGTAGCGTCTCCCATTCCAGGCCTGCTCGAGGTCGTAATCCGTAACGACTGGAAATGTGGGTCATGGTGCGAGCCTTTTTAATTTTTTTCTCTTTGGAGGTCCCCAATTCGATTTGTGTTAGCTGCTGTGGCTGTTCGGTCTTCAAAGGAAGCGCTTCTTCTTCGTCATCGTTCTCGGGACGTCTCAATTTAGAAACCATATCGTAGTAATGAGCCAGCTTATATTTGAGAATATTCCATTTGTTTTCAGGCGCCATTTTGTCATCCATGATGTGGGAAATATCGTTAGAAATATCAGAAATGGCCTTATCAATTACATGAAGGCGTTTAGCGCTCTTAGGTTCGGATCGAACCATCACAATCTGCTTAGCATGCTTCATGTTTTACGCAAACTTAGAAACTAAAGCACTTGCTATCGAACCCAGCACTGGTAGAAGAAAAGCCGGTAAAAATCCACCTTTTTGCACGAGAATATTTCGCTTCCTTTGCAGCGGGATCTTCTTATCAACTAATCGTCTCCAGCACGTTTTGTGCCTTTTTAAACGGCTCTTACTAGAGGGAGATATGCGTACATTTCCGTTACAAACGTTGTGAATATATTCCGAAATAGCCTTAATTGTTTCAGGTTTAGCGTGCTTCAGAAGCTTTTTTCTAAGTTTAAGTTTCGCCTTGGTCAGAGCCACCAGATTTTCACACTCGTTCGCAATGAGAGGAGAAGTGAGCTTGCGTATCTTAGCCTTCATAATGAACCAAAAAAATTTCCTATCAAGGGTATTTATACCGAAACGAAGAATGAAGGCATTTCCTCGGGAAGAATGCCCGTTCGATATCGATATTTATCCGGAGTGTATTGAGAGCAGTCTAGAATCAGATATCCGTGAGGCTTTTCCGTTGCTTTTTGGAAAGCCTCCAATAAAAACTTTGAATTTCGAGGTTCCATTTGCTGAAACAATCCTTCAATTTGCATCTTATCCCTGTTGTTCTTAAACACCACGATGTAATTGGCATTAAGGGCAATGGTGCGAAAGTGTTTTCCTTTAGGGAATATATTCTGTAGAATGTAAATGATGCCAAAGTTACGATGATGAGAATCTTTAGTGAAAAAATTGGACACTTCGGTAGAGTCAGTCTCTAGCATTAAGTCATCCACCACCACGAGGTATCCCGGCTTTATGGAATCTAGGGGTGGAATTCCTGCATGAGTGTATACATTAAACGTGCAATGATCGAAAGTGTTTCCTAGGTCTGGAGGATATTCGGGAGGGTGGCACCAAACGACTCTTCCTATGGGTTTGTCATACATTTGCTCGGAATTGGCAATTAGGCGTTTCACAAAGGTGGACTTGCCCGATCGGGATGGTCCAGCAACCTGCATGGTACTCGGAAAGGTAAATTTTGGTATACAGTGGATGTCCTCTGACCTCATGTGCTCAACATTTTTGCCCGAGTCTAAAATGACTTCTCTTTGGGAAGGATCCTCCACAACATGTTCCGGGTTGGCGCACTTAAATTTCGTGCCCGAGTCTAGAATAATTTGCTCGCTTCCGTTTAAAACATCTTCCTGCTGAGGAATCATACTGGGGAAGATTATGTTTTTAGCTTTAGGAATTTTGAGAGCCGATGTCTTATCCGTTTTTGGATACTCGGGTTCCGCAGCAAGAGACCTTGAATGGTCTAACATTTCAGTTCTAGAATCCCGTTTGTGCGGTAGAAGAGCATGCCAATTCATCGGTTTCATTCTTTCGCCCGGAGCATGCCTCTCTTTCGTTTTTGCCTTCCTTCTTCTCTATGGGCTGGTTCTCTCCGAAGTGGCCCATTTTAACATTTGTGGATCATCGAGTGGCAGGGCACGAAGAAGGGCGTGCCAATTGATGGGTTTCATGTATGGTTCAGGAATCAAAACATGCCCCGTTACGATTGGTTTTTTTGTGTATTTCCTTCCTCTCGACGTTTCTGGACAAGTGAACCGGGGATCTAATTGGCGTTTCATGTTTTGAAGCTCATCCGAGCACTTTTATTATCTTTCCAATGCTCTACAAGTTTTAATCACTTTGGGCTTAAACATGGCAGCACCATCTTCTTCCAACGGACGACATGCTTTCCGAATTTTCAGCTCGTTTGTATTACATGGAAACATCGTCTTCCTCTAATACCTGAGATATTTTGTTAAAGTCGAATTTCATTTTTAGGACAAAGGATGTCCACCTCCTCTCTTCTAGCAACAATGACTGCCCTTCTTCGGCTCGAACCCTTTTATACCCATACGGGTAAGGGTCATAATTGTCCTAAAGTACTCGCATGTTGACACACCCAGTCGAACCGTAAGACGTATGCACCTTTGCCGCACTTGTCTAGCTGGTGGGAAGCGGGAGCGACGTAGCAGACTTGTTAACCCGCACGCGTACACCTGCGCGCGCACGCACGCGTTCGCGTACACGGCGTGTCGCCCCGGGAGATTGACCTTGGTTCTGCACCTCACCCATCACCGTGGTCGGAAGGTAGGTCTGGACAAGCTTTTCCCAAGGTTCTTCCATGCTGTTTTAGCAACCATGGTTATCCTTCTTCGGTTCGAAACCTTTTGTACCCATATGGGTATGAGTCATAATTGTCCTGAAGTACGCGCTTGTTCACTACCATGCGAAACGTTTTCGTATAGGGTTCGGTAGTTACGGTCCATAGTTTTCTTCGAGCAATTCGCTTTCCGTGCAATGTGACAGATTTTGAGGGTTCGTTTAGAATTATATCTTCCATAACGTCGGCATTGACAGTTCTCAAATTTCCCGAATTTAAGGTTATTCCTTTAATTTTGCACACCACATGCTTTTTTCGTTCGTTTGGACACCACACTTCAAAACAGTAACTTTTGGGTCCGCAAGAACAAAATTTCGTTATGTATGCCCCTGGTTCAAACTTTTCAAGTTCATCAGTCATGTCGCCCAAATATGCCCCAGTTGGAGGGATCCAATCTCCCGGTGTGTAAGTGGCGATAACTGAATCGGTGTCAAAGTAACACACGCGCTCACCCAAACGGTCCAAATAAGAATACAAGACCAAACGGGCATGCGCTGTAGTGTAGGCTGCAATGACGACATTGGACGTGGGATTGATCTTTCCGACGATGTCGTTATACTTCCACGTCACGTACATCATATCGTCCGTTGCAGGCATATAGGATTGCACCTCCACCGACGCATCGTTTAAGAGTTCCAGCAAGCGGGAGGATTTCTTGATCAACTCGCAAGTCGGGAGGTTATCTCTCTGTCCATATTTACCCCAAAAGGAATTTAGCATCAATTTGGCTAGCTCTCGTTTTCCAGGATTGTGTTCAATTCTGTTCCTGTCCAGTTGGACACCTTCTCTCTTTAAAAAGTTTTCAATGTATGTATGTTTTTGTGTTTCCGTGGTGCAGTTAGCGGGCCAGCCGGAGGCTTCGATTTTGAGCTTGAGGAACTGTACGACATACTTCTCAAAGAGACCTTGATGCCCAGAATTAGGATTATATCTAATCATCTCATACACCCAAATTTCGTCTATGGACAATATTTGGTACCCCTTGGTCAAGGGAACCTTTATTTCGTCAATCACCCACGTGCCGGATAAACGCCTATCTTCGTCCGAGTGTTCACACTCGGTTTGACATTCTTTCTCTGCACACGTGCGGCATAGGGGAAACATGAGCTTTCCACCAATTCTTGAGGGTAGCACAGGGTGATATAAGTTTTGAGGAGGTAGTACCGAACACTTTATCAAACCTCCTTCAATGTCATCCATATTTGGAAAATTATCCACGTAAATTTTCGGATGTCCCACCGGATAGGGTTTCGTCTTATTCACATAAGGGTACAAGCTACATACGTCATAATAAAACATTTTTTCATTCTCTCTCACTTCCCGATACACTTTGGTGCAGTTGGTGCGCCCTCCAAAGAACGCATCCCTGGGATGGAGAGGTTCGGGGAAAACTTTGCCAAAACGGTTGACGTGAGCTGCCAAATCTTCGTCCTCCCGAATCATGGCTCTAAATTCGCACTCCCACATCTCCGTCACCGTATACCCCGCATTTCTTAGTTTGTTGGTCACCCTTTCGGTGCTCTCAAACCTAGAGGCATGGGTTTCATCGCCCGTAGCATATATTTTAGAATGCCGATTAGGAAAGCACTTTGCACACCCATGAAAGAAGCAACCATGAAAGAAATACACAGATCCATCGGCTCTGTAGCCATCTACCTTGTGCCCCAAAATTTTTATTTCTCTGCCCCTGTAGGCATATTGAATAATAATGCAGTTTTTGTGCTCCAACCACGCCAACCATATACAAGCCATTCGAGATTGAGTATCGCCTAAGCGATACCCTCCTTGCGGAATCATTGGAATTTTGTTAATGGGCATAAACCTTTTCCTGTACACATTCATGCAAGCATTGGCTATGGTCACACATTCTCTGAAAGGATCGATACCATTTTCGGCCATGAATTCTTTTCGAAATTTTGTTGCCCCCAAAAATAACAGACGAACATCCGACTTGCAATACTTTACCATTTCTTCTTGCATGCGAAACACGTATCCATCGGTTACCATGTTTGAGTGCCACTCCTCGAAAGCTTTACGTTCGGCTTCGAACATGTTTTCGGGCGAATAAAATTTTTGATCTGGAATTGGTCCTACATATCTTTGATTTTCCCTAGAGTTGAACAGATATGGAAAGTAACCCTTGCACTCCTGAAGCTGAAATGTTTTGGAGAACCGCGAAAGCGCCATAGGTATAAAATTTAGAGTATCGAGAAACGTTACGTTTAAGTATCTTATTCGATATATTCTGTTTCCATTCATGATCAGTTCGGGTTCCCATTTCAAAGTGCTCACCATATGTTTCAAAATAAACTGGCCATCGTAGGATCGTAAATTGTGGGCCAAAACAACTACATCCCATGATTTAAACCTAGCTTGCGTAGCATGCTCTAAAATTTGCTTCACCGTGTCCTTATCGTACACCCACTCCCTCACGCCACATTGGGTACAATAGACAGTGTTTTCATTTTCGTTAATACACTTTGAACATGCCTGATACAAGACACACAAATTGGGCTCATGCACCCGCACTTCAGGATTTTCTGCATACTCGGCATCCTGTATACATTCAAAGTCGATAAACATGAATATAAATGGTTTCTTAGATAAAGAGGCCTTATACGGTTGAATGTAGCATAGATGATTCCCCTCTACGTGTTTCTTACAGTTCGTACAATATATCTCTCCGCACTGGTGCTGCGTTTTTCTGTTTCTTGTACTGTACAGTTTATCGCACTTTAAACATACTTTTTCAACATCACATACGGAGAACTGATTAAAATAAACGGCTCCTTTCTTCAAATGGTTTTCGAAGCACTGCCGCCCATTAAACTGCCGGTTACAAACATCGCACGGCACGTAGGTTTCAATATTGGGATGGTAGTCAAGGTGACATTTAGTACATTGTTTATCGCACTTGTGCCTTTCCTGTTCGACCTTACATGGAACACTGCAGTACCTGCAGTACCAACGACATTTGAAAGCTTTGTGCAATTGAACAATGGCATTAAAATGACCTTCGTGGTACATGATATCAATACATTTATCGGTAAGCGTACTTGGTTTGTACAAAACATTTTTTCCGGTATGATCTCCAAACTCTGTAATGCAATACCCGGGTAAGATGCCTTCGAAAGCTTTCACATCTTCCAAGGAACATATTTCATCTCCCTTCCCTATAGACCGGCATAAAGCTTTTGCTCTATCCAGTTGCATATACTCCCACCTTTTAATACTATTGTAAGCTTCATCGTGGTCTATCTTAGCTTTGCAAACGGCTATTGCTCTAGCCAAACACATTCTGTCTGCGTTTCGTATTTCTATTATTCCTTTATTCGTTTTGCATTCATCACACATTTTAAAGCACGAACCCCGGACTTCCTTCGTCCACACACAGTTTATTTTAAGAGGCCCCTTCATTAAAAAGTCCTTGTTACTTTGCATAACTCGCTCAATAGAGCGCAAAATGACATCCGGGTCTACCTGGTCAAATTTTCGAACGCTCATGTTAAATGGTCTATCGGGATGTTGCCCATCCGTTATGGATATTCCCAACCACCCTGGCGATTTTTGTAGCAGGTTATCGTTAACAAATTGTAAAAATTGCCGAAACACACCATGAACCCAGTCCCTTGGATCTACACCGTCAGGTATCGAGCGCACCACTATATCGGTTTCCGAGTATCCAGAATACATTTTTTTCATCGTTCTTTGCCTATGTTCTATAATATCAAATTGCAGTTCCTCTCTTACCTCATCATCTCCTACCTCACCCTCCTCTCTCCCCTCCTCCTCCTCCTCCTCCTCCTCGGGTTTAAATTCCACATCACCCCCGATCTTTCTAGATGCATACTTCTCCTCCTCGGATTTGGGTACCACATCATCTGGAATAGGAATATCGTACTCATTCACGAAATATTTGGATAAGTCTTCCTCCTCCTCGGGTATGGATTTCACGTCACCATCCAAATTTCCAGATGCGTTCTCTTCTTCCTCCTCGGGTTTGGGTAGCACATCATCGGGAATAGGTACATCGTACTCATTCACGAAATATCTGGATAAGTCTTCCTGCTCCATCTGTCCTAACTTGAAATACCATGCGCGCTGTCTTCCGCTAACCCCTTTTATACTCGAAGTTACGTAACCGAAACCCCCCACGCGTGTTTGGGACCGTCGGAAAATGCAAAGGCAAACTATCCAATCAGCGGAGGTATAAATTTTCTTGATATATAGTTTTGCAATGGTTTATGTTTTCCAGAATAAGCAATATCTTCTATCGTTAATTCTGCAATATCATCTCCCGTGCAGGAAGTTGTGTAAGCAAAAACACCCATGCGTGTCTAAATAGCATAAGGACTGCATAGTCGCATGATCCAATCAGCAGAGGAATAAACTTTCTACATATAGTTTGCAGCGGCTTAGGTTTTGCAAAATCAGCAGCATCATCTATCGGTAATTCCGCGGCGTCATCACCGCGCAGGAAGTTGTGTAAGCCGAAACACCCCACACGTGCCTCATAGCAGGTTCAAATTATCCAATCGGCAGGGGAATAAAGTTTTCTTTTATATTGTTTTGCAATGATTTGTTTTACAGAATAAGCAAGTTCTGCTATCGTTAGATCTGCTACGACATCAGCTCACAGAAAGTTGAGTAAGCAAAATCACCTCCACGTGCCGCGGAGTGTCCGAAATGTGAGGTGGGAAATTCTTCTGAGAGTGGTAATTAGGACAAAAAAGCAGCGTCATTCATGTAAAAGTGTAAATTGAATGTCTTAGATGAGAAATTCATGTAAATGTTTGAATTAGAAGATGCGAAATTCATTCATTAGAACACTGAGTTGAAAAATTCATGTGACAGTAATTTATATAACTTTTTCCTACAGTTAACCCTTCCGAGATATTCCTTGTTATTTGTCTGAAATTTCCAATCGTTCTCTTAAAGGCAAAGTGAATCCGGCTATAGCCGTTCAACAGACCAAAGTACAAACTGCACGCTCAGATATCCACGCTCCTGCTGCAGGACACACTTTTGCAGGCTTGCATTTTTTCTGTAACCCGTAAGTGTTACTGCTTTAAATGGCACACACACACACACAAACACACACACACACACACAAGCCAAGACAACAAACATTGCTGGAATGTATTCAAATACAATATAGGGAAATGTCTACTTTTCGCACTCTCATCACTTACGCACCACGTACTTTAAACTTATTATTGGTCTAATTCATGTTAATGCAGCTAAATGTTATTATATATTTCCGCTGTATGCTCTTTCTAAAATAATGTAATGCACACACAAGCAATTTGTTTTCTCACAACTCTGCCTTTACCCCTCTCGACCAATCAAAGACATTCTTATTTTAACCAATCGAAACCTTACACGTCACTTCCGGCAATGAAATGCGAAGCATCGTGTTTTCTCAGATATTACTGAAAAAAACTGCCTAAAAGCAGTTCTCACGGTAACAGTAAAAAAGACGTGAGTGTTTTGGTTGCGTAACTTCCGGTATAAAAAGAGGTGGGGAGGAAGTCAGCGCGCAACACATATTGTTTTCAAAACTGTTCATTCTGATGAAGTTCTATTTTTAATCAACTGTTTCTTGCACGCGTGCTTCCAATAGTTCTCTTAAAAGGGAAAATGAATACAAAAGTCGGGCTATAGCCGTTCAAACAGTACAAAGTGCGAAAACAGTATACTGCACGCTCAGATATCCACGTACCTGCAGCAGGACATTTGTGCAATGTTGCATTTTTTCTGTAACCCGGAAGTCTGACTCTTTTTAAAAAGAATAGAACGCACACAAGCAATTTGCTTTCTTCTACAATACCGGACGTTCCAGTTCTTAATAAAAATAAAAAAAAAATAACCCCTTTTCCCAATTGGTCGAAATCCGGCTCTGCATGGGCCAATCAAAAACATTCTTATTGTAATCAATCAATGCCTTACACGTCACTTCCTGCCTCCGTTTCAATAATAAGCTCACCTGAATTTCTTCCTTTTGATCCTTGGCCGCCCAATTAGACACTTGTCAGTCTCCATTCCTTCTCCTAAAGTCACGTGACCTTTATTCCAATGTATTCTTAATAAAAATAAAAAAGAAAACACCTTTTCCCCCATTGCCTACCAAGGGGTGCGCCGGGTGGCAAATGCAGAGGGTCAAGTCCGTCGGGGTGGTTAGGGGCATGCAAGGGGGTGCGTCCAGCGATGCAGCCAGTCCAGAGGGTGCACCTTCAAGGTCAAATGGCATGCAGACCCAAGATCAATCTCCCGGGGCGCCGCGCCGTGTACGCGAACGCGTGCGCGCACGCGTAGATCAGTTCGGAGGGTCCGGAGGGTGCTCGAAAAATAAAAGTGCGTCGGGGAATGCTGGTGGGCAAGGGGGTGCGTCCAGGAATGCGTCAAAGGAGTACACGTGGTTGCGCCTGGGGTGGGTGGTAGCGTGCGCGGGAGTACGTCAAAGAATGCGCGAGGTGGTGCGCAAAAGTGCCTGGGGGATGCAGAAATTCAAGAGGGTGCACCGGGGTGCAATGGGGGGTGGGTAGAGAGTCAAGAGGGAGTGCGTCGAAGAATGCAGAAGGTCCAGGTTGCGCGTGGGGTGGGGGGTGCAGAAATCCAAGAGGGTGCCTGGAAGTACGTCGGGGGTGCGTCCCAGTCCAGAGGGTGCACCATGACCTTCAAGGTCAAATGGCATGACCTTCAAGGTTAAATGGCATGACCTTCAAGGTCAAATTGTCGGAACTTCAAGGTCAAATTTTTCTAGGTCATATTGCATGACCTCAAAGGTCATTCAAGGTCAAACCGCCGGAACTTCAAGGTCAAACCGCCGGATCCAACACTTTGCTACTGTCGATTTATTGCTATGTCATCACATTACGTAATACAACTATTACTACGGCCAATCACAAAATTACACATATTTTTACACGTTCAAACTAAAAAGTTTCGTGTTTCCACATCAAGCAAGATTATTGATTTTCTTCATCTTAGCAACCATTCATCATTTTTTTTTATATTGTCATTACATGGTTCACTAATAGTCAGATCAGAAAACAAGAATTTCCAACTGGATATTCATATAAAAAGTTCTAACTAAAACATATTGTTACAATATAACAACCAAGAATGATGCGGGCCAATCTGAGTGTACTATTGCCGGACTACCCAGGCTCCGCCGCCCCAACAGTCAGTACAAATAGCGCGACTCAGGCACTGAATGCTGAACTGCAGACTGATTACTATGACAAGCACGACTTAGATATTTAGGGCAGATCAAAACCAGTTTCCAGTAATGGACATGCTGATGATGATGTTTAGTTAGATAGATTTATTCACTGTTAATGTAACAAAGTATACATGCACCTTTGACTGTGAGTATTGTGTTTATGTATTCTCTGTATGAAATATAGGGGATGAATAAATATAGGAGCACACTCTAAGCTAAACGAACTCAAACATCACCTAGCACACAGTCCAGCAATGTTAGTACTGCTTAATGAAACGTTCTTGAGCGAAAAAGCCTGCTTCTCCATCCCCAGATGCCGCGTTAATCGCAATGACCACCCAACCGAAGTAGCAAGAGGAGGAACCGCAGTACCAGTACGCAATACAATAGACCATTACCAAAAATTTATCCCACAGCTTACACACATGGAAGGAACAGCAGTTTCCATTAACATCAAAGATCAACCGTTAATAGTAGTGAGCATATATAACCCACTGGAACAACTTTTATATCAAGATTAAGACACAGTTCTTAACTTAGGGCGGCAAGTCATAGTAGCAGGGGAGTTCAATGCCTCACACAAAAGCTGGGGATGCCACTCAAACAGTGTGACTGGCAATACCCTACTCATACACATGCTAAACAGCAATTATATAATCGCGCACACACATGAGCACACAAACATATCCAAAAACAGGCAACAACAACCAAACACACTAGATCTAGCCCTCTTTAAAAACACAGCATCTAACCTAGGTCTAATAGACAGCCTAGCATCAGATCACTACGCGGTACAAATTGAAATAGAAGAACCACCAACTCTTACCCCACCATCGCTAAGAAGGAATTTCCATCGTGTAAATTGGGCGGTTTTCCACGAAAACTTAGACTCTCACCTCCAGGACTGCGAACCTCTGCAGGATCAGGAAACGGTAGACAGACAGACTGTTAAATTTGAGATGGCAATACAGAAGGCAATACGCACAACTGTCCCAAAAAAACCACCGAAACATGAAATAAACTACCCACCGGACATAATCGTGCTAATGCGAGAGCGAGATCGGGAATGGCGTAAATGGCAGCGTACAAGAAACATTGTACATAAAGTAAGCCAGGCTACACTCAACAGCCAAATAAAGACACGAATAAGCGCAATACTGCAGCAACAAAGGGAAAACACCATTGCGAGTGTGCAAGAGGACAGTCGCCAGATTTGGCAATGAAGTAAAAGGTTGATTAAGGAACCACTCAAGGTGCCACCACTGAGCATACCGAATACCCTGAATAGTTATGCCGAAACCACGGAAGACAAAGTGAATTACTCGCGGATGCATTCGAAGCAACCTTCTGTCCTAATCATGAACCTAACGATGCAAACTTCAGCATGCAAGTAGAACAAAGCATTGCCGACATCCTAACAAACCCTACACACAATAGAGCACGAAAAACGAACAAAGGGGAAATAAAGTGGCTTAAAAAAATCTCAAGGACACTAAAGCTCCTGGCCCTGAGAGAATACTTAATTTGGTACTGAAGAACCTGAGTGACCTCACATTAGAAATACTTTGCGATGTCACAAACTACTGCCTACAATTTGGCTTCTTTCCAAACCCATGGAACCATGCCCGAGTTTTAAGGTTCCCAAAGCCGGGGAAGGATCCTAAGCTACCAAACAACTACAGGCCCATCAGCCTACTAAACACTGTTCTGAACAACATTAACCCACATATCCAGTTTACTATGGAAAAATGGATAGATGGACAGCTACCTTTTCTTGATGTTATGGTCAAAAGAAAAGCAGACGGCACCCTTGGACACACGGTATACCGCAAGCCCACACATATGGACCAATATTTAAACAAGAACTCCAATCACCACCCCAGACAGAAGTGCGCCATGATAAAGACCTTTACAGACCGCACTACCCGGATCTGCAAGCCAGATTTGCTAAAACAAGAACTGCGTCATTTTGAACAGGCCCTGGTGAACAATGACTACACGGCACAAAAGTCTGCAGCGTTATCGATCACGTAAACCACAATATAACAGCCTCAAAAAAGAAGAACTGCCCAAAAGCAAAGGTACTGCCTTACTTCAAAAACGTTACACACAGTACAGAATGCTTACCTAAGTGCCATGAGGTTAAAACCATCTTCAAGTCTACAAGACTTATCGGTTCACTATTATGCTTCACCAAAGACCCCAGGGATCCACTTCGGCCAGTGTGTACAAAATCACTTGCTCTTCTGGTTCAGGCTCATTGAACACAAGAGATGCTGCCGTCTAGGCCACCCCGAGAAGTCCACAGTTGCTGAACATGCACTTTGGGCAGAAGAACACACAATTTAATACCAGGAAGCATCAGTCCTCTCATCTAAGCCATAAAATCATGGCAGACTACAACGGAAAGCCATAAAAATTTACAAACACCCCTACAATTTTAACAGGAAAGAGGAAGCTTTAAAGCTAAACAAAAATTGGCATCCAATCCTTGAGTGGATCAAACACTTTAATAATAATCACAGAATACACGCGAACCAATCAAGTTCCGACTGCATGGAGCAACTAGTCCCTGCCTATTATCATGCCCTCACACGCAGCACCAGCTGAGCCAAAAACGAGACAGCAGACTAGGTATAAATACGACCACATCTCCAGCTAGTGAGTCGGTTGTGAGTGAAACTCACCCAGAAGACTGAGACCATGCCACCACTGATGATGTTCACTGCAGATGTGAGTGAAACGTCTGGATCTTCCAACTCCAGCAGACCATGGCTACTGAGCCTGGAAAATTCTGCTATCCACAAATTAGACTCTGGCCATGAAAGCTTACGACTATCTGTTGTATCAGATGTTATGGGTATTATAGGTTTTTAAGAGTCAAATAGTAATAGAACTTTTTCAAATTTATTGATATGATATAGAAGATTTTGTAAGTTCTGAAGGATGGCCAACATTTCTCTATTAAAATATATAGCATTTAAACTTAATCTTTAGTAGAAAGAGAAGACTGGGCAAATTGCACCAGCGTTAGTACCAGCATTATTTGTTAAGCTTTAACCATCATTGGCAACAAACCTTAAATTTCTAAATTCTAGTGTCATTTGTTTCAGGACACATGAAGAGGTTTCAGTTTTTGTAAGTTGCAAGTGTAGATAGTGTTGCAAATCAAACATTTCTAAATGACTGATACTTGTTTGTAAGTTTTCTTTTAAGTAAGGAAGATTTAATTTTTGTTTGATTTCTTTGGCTTTAGTAAGAAAACTTTGTTGAATTTTTAAGTTTACTTATGATTTTCTTTTTTCTCAGTCATGAGTAGGGCCCAGATTTTATGTAATAACAATTTAAGAAATATGTACATAAACATGTAACAAAATGTTGTGAAATATGTAACTAAATATCCAATTACATGTAAAATAAAAAATGTTATTTCTTTGTTATAAAAAAGAAGTCCACATAGTCAAATCTCTGACCACGGATCTCCTGGTTTCCGTCCAGTCACTCTAACCCATTGAGCTACCATGGCCAAAGTGCCGTCTTGACACTAAACTCTGCATTTGACTCGTATAGTTCCCCGGTAAAACACTAGGGGCTCTCGCATCCGAGATCACCATTTGTGGCAACTTACTATCGTAAGTACTTGAGTCCCAGGCTCAATTTGTTGTTCAAATCCTGGCCATGGCATTGAATTTTTAATGTTGACTCTTTCAAAAACCTTAGCCTTTATATGGCTAGTGTGAAGAAATGATTGATTTCCATCAATTAACTAAAATAATAAGAGTTAAATGATGAAGCCTGGGACTCAATCCAATCATTTCATTCTTACAAACTTTACTTTCTCCATGATAAACTTAACAGCCTGCAAAGAAATCATTTCAGTTAAAAAGTCAATATACTTATACACTTTGCTAAATATGGGAGGTACTTATGTGTTTATAAAACATGTTAGCATCCATATACAGAGGTCCATGGTTTGATTTCGTGGTAGAAGATGGAAATTCCTTTTTGGCCAGGATTATTACTTTCTCAGTAGAAAAGTATGAATGAGAGTGTACCTAAATGTGTGGGTCAGTAAAATTAATGTTGGTGATCTTACAGTTGGGTGGCTGTCATGTGCTGCAGTAAGAAATGACGTAACTGTAGCAAACTGTTGTAGCTTCTTATTCTGTTCAATTTATTCTTTATATTATCATCTTTATCGTTGTTATACAAGATGAAGAAAGTGTATGCAATTTTGTCTATATCTTTTAAATGGAATCAGTAAAGTTAAATGCTGATTTTTTTGTATTCAAATTGTAAAAGAAATTGCGTTTGCCTAGAAATGCTCAAGTTTTAATTTTAGAAAACATTGTTTCAGCAACACTTACTTTAAAAAGCACTAGCAAAATTGGTATCATTATTTACCCATTCGAGTCTGGCTAGTTTTTGTACGCATTACTGTTATTTTGGCTACGGAGTGTTGGTAACTTCAGCGAGAAGAAGTTTTCGCTTGGCAATGTTCCAGCTACCGAGATCACACCACCCATTCTCCTAACAGATGACAGTCACTCATTTGTAGTTTATAACTTAGAATACAACCAATTCTGAAATTCCTCTACTAGCTCAGAAGCCTGAGAAGTTTCACATCTCATCGCTCGCCGCAGCTGCCGGAGAGAGGATTTATAGAAATCTTGAGAACTTCATCTTCACGGCTTTTAGACAAAAGGTTCATCGCTTCTACATCAAGGTAAGGTTTGCCTTCTACATGTGTCGCCACACCGAGGGAGCGCGAAACTTTTGCACGTGTGGGGAGTAGACCTCCCAAAGGGGCGAATCCAACTTCAGATATGTCACAGCATCGTGTGATAAAACTGCAACCCACAAAGAGGGGAACCGCTCCACAGGATAAGGGAAAACCTCCAACGATAAGTCATATCAGACGACGAATGAAATGATGTTCACTGAGTACAGGGTACATAGAGCTTAGAGTTACCAGACATTCATCTTTCAGGATAAGGGAAAACCTACAACATTAAGTCATATCAGACGAATGAAATGATGTTCAAATGAGTGCAGGGTACGTAGAGCTTAGAGTTACCAGACTCTAGATTATAATTGACAATGTCAGAAACTGCTTTGCAGTCTATTGACAAATAAATAAATACATTCATCTTTCAGGATAAGAGAGGACCTCCAACATTAAGCCATATCAAACGAATGAAATGATGTTCAAATGAGTACAGGGTACATAGAGCTTAGATTTACCAAACATTCATCTTTCAGGTTAAGAGAAAACCTCCAACGTTAAGTCATATCGGACGATGAATGAAAAGATGAGACAACGTAAGCTTTCACGGCCGGAGTCCATAATACAATTGGTTGTTTCCGGGACTCTCTGCAAGAAAGCTTCGACCGCGCCACTGATGATGTCTACTGTAGTTGTGGACGAAATGTTTGGTTCTTACTCCAACAGACCACGGCAAAACAGCCCGGAAACAACCAATTGTAGAATGAAATGATGTTCAAATGAGTACAGAGTATATAGAGCTTAGTTACTATTTATCCTTCGGGATAAGGGAAAACCTTAATAATAATTATAATGATCATAATGGTAATAATGATGATAACAATAGTAATAAATAATAATAAAGGATATATTTTTACATGAACATCTCACTGTATTTCTCGACATAGTCTCCATTGATGGCTATACACTTAGTGCAGCAATGTTCCAGCTTTTTCTTCCTGTCGGAAGTATACGTTCCGTAAAGTTCTGCAAAATATTCGTTGATGGTGACTATCACTTCTTCATTTGCCCGCCTTGGTAGCGAGATGGTAGCGTGTCTGCCTCACGCTCAAGAGGTCCCAAGTTCGAATCTCGGTCAGAGTGAGTTACCTTGGATAAAGCTTTTTCCGGGGGGTTTCTCTTATCCTTAAAGACGAATGTCAGGTAACTCTAAGCTCCACGGACCCTGGACACATTTGAACATCATTTCATTCATCGTCCGATATGACTTAACGTTGGAGGACGTAAATTGTACAAAAAATGCCATATGATTTAATAGCAATTAGGTATTGGATCTGTTTACGTAAGAAGAATGGAATTAGATTTTAGAGCTAAAATATAAAGCAATGATAGATTGTTAAATGATATTCAATGCAAATTCAAGTTCTACAGCTATAACTACTAGTGTTGATGACCCTACTTCACTACGCAGCAAATGATCACTGCACAACACCCAGATGCAGCACGTATTTGTGCGAAAATCTAGGGAACTTAGGACATCAGGGAGGCAAGAGGGAAAGGTTGCACGCATGAGTAATAACTGATTACCGAGCTTGCTGGCTCTCAGCACGTTGACGTCACGGATGCATTCCATTAATTGCGCAGATGTTTTCCATGCTTCAAGAGGTCATTATTGGTTGAACTCTATTTCTTATAGCTACAATAATGCATTGTTACAGGGTCTTTTAAAATATCTACAATGTCATTTATAAAACAGAAAAGAGCATGCTGCAGCAGGTAAGGGCGAGCCGCCCCTGCTGAAATATTTAAATGAAAGCTTTGATGCGAGTCTGTTATCTGTTTTCCCTGGTCTTCTATGGCAGTGATGACTTCACTCTCTCAAGCATCACTGGATTCTTTATTTCATGTGTTGCTATATAGGGAAGTCGTATACAATAGTTCCAGAAAGGTCTTTCACTTACACACAACTTAACACTGAGTTAAACAAAAGGTTCAAAAGGTCCCGAGTTCGAATCTAGGTTAGGGTGAGTTACTTGGCTAAGGTTTTTCCGGGGTTTTCCCTTATCCTGAAAGGCGAATGTCGGGTAACTCTAAGCTCTATGGAGCCTGGGCTCATTTGAGCATCATTTCAACCATTCCATTCATCGTCCGATATGACTTAACGTTGGAGGACGTAAAATTACAAAAAAAGGTCATCCTCATCACTGTCTCCTTCCCATTGTCTTCATTATAATTCTTTCAATTGTTTTTTCCCTTAGTACTTTTTTCTTAGTACTTCTGTTTTATTGCATCCACATAATGGCATACGTTTTCTCATTCTTTTTGTCCAGTTTGCTCAAATTATTGGCGCTCAACATTTCGTCTTTCTTTTTAAATGTTACGTTTCTGCAAACAATCCATTGTTTGGCATCTGTTCACATTAATGCTATAGGATTCAGATCGGAGGAAGGCTTAAGGTTGTGTGGTTATATTCTCACTATATTTAGTCAAACAAAAAGTTTCTCTGAGTCCACTTAACTCATTGTTACGCAAAGAGGCCAGTTGCGAGCTAAACATTTCATGCAAAACATTCTATGAGGATTGCCTACTCCTTGAGAATCCCATCTCCTCCTCCCAAAAAGAGAACGGTGGCTATAACTTTACCAGGTGACAAAATAGTCCTTGCTTTCGTTGGTACACTTTCACTAGCCTTTGTCCATTGTTTTGGTTGCTGTTTTGACTCTGGTATGTAATGATGGTTTCAAATTTCAACCTACGTCACCAATGAGCGCAAAAAGTCTTGTGCATTGCGATTCCACAGCCCAGACACTGGGTAGAAATGATCTTCTGGATGCGCTTTTGGTCGACTGTGAGAAATCGTGGCACCCATCTTGTGCACAGCTTTTTGAGATGAAAACTTCTTTAGGCGCGGTTAGCACTTTTTGTGGCTAGTGAATTAAACTGAGCCGTCACGCTAGAATATGTGACGCTGATTCGGATTAAGTCGGCTCGAATCGGCTTAATCGGAACTAACCCCCGCACACTCATTCGTTATTCGTTCATACCACTATACACCGTAGATTTTCTGTCGCACTCAACAGCATATCATCAACATGCATTCAGGTACGTTTTAACATATTTCAAATACTATGAAAATTTCAGAAACCCTGCAGGAGTTTCATTAAAAAGATAATTGTCTTAGGGTCGTTCTTACAAACGTCTGTCAAGTGTCAGTAACCGATCCGGTCAGATAACCTGTCATTTTGAAATTAATTGCTCTTTCACACTAGCCGTGTGTAGGACGCACTATGATAGCATAGAGCCGGACTGAAAAATTAAATGTCATAGCCGGGATTTGAACCACGGATGTTCTGGTCTCCGTCCAGCCGCTCTAAACCATTGAGCTACTATGGCCAACGTGCCGATGACACAAAATTCTCCAACTGTCTCATGTTTCTCCCGGTAAACAAGTAGTTCTCATAAACACATGAGACAACTACCTTAATGACGACTTACCATGCTGTAAGTACTTTAAGGTCCGGGCTTCATAATTCGGACCACTATTAGGTACAATTAATGGAAATTAATTGTTCTTTCACACTAGCCGTGTGTAAGACTCACTATGAAAAGGTAGAGCCAGACTGAGAAATCCAATGTCATAGCCGGGATTTGAACAACGGATCTTCTAGTAAAGTATAAAGATAGTAAACGTGTTGTCTAATGTGCAATAAATGATTCGAATAAGTTTTCTTTCATTTTTTTGTTCTTCTAGTTTTACATTTATATATTGCATATTCATATATCCTTGTTTCCTAATTTGTACTGCTTTTTGTTCTTCTTTATTTTGAAATGGTACTGTATTTTTCTTTTTGGAGAGCGAAATAATTATAAAATTGAAAAACTGAATTGAACTGAAAATGTATTAATATCAGTATCAATTGTGACAAAATACTTTAAATGAATATGACATGTAGTAAAATATGTACGAACGTGTAATAAAATATGGAGTAATGAGTATATATATATACACTCCTGGAAATTAAAATAAGAACACCGTGAATTCATTGTCCCAGGAAGGGGAAACTTTATTGACACATTCCTGTGGTCAGATACATCACATGATCACACTGACAGAACCATAGGCACATAGACACAGGCAACAGAGCATGCACAAACTCGGCACTAGTACCGTGTATATCTACCTTTCGCAGCAATGCAGGCTGCTATTCTCCCATGGACACGATCGTAGAGATGCTGGATGTAGTCCTGTGGATGTAGTCCTGTGCCATTTCCAGCTGGCGCCTCAGTTGGACCAGCATTCGTGCTGGACGTGCAGGCCGCGTAAGACGACGTTTCATCCAGTACGAAACATGCTCAATGGGGGACAGATCCGGAGATCTTGCTGGCCAGGGTAGTTGACTTACACCTTCTAGAGCACGTTGGGTGGCAAGGGGATACATGCGGACGTGTATTTTCTGTTGGAACAGCAAGTTCCCTTGCAGATCTAGGAATGGTAGAACGATGGGTTCGATGACGGTTTGGATATACCGTGCACTATTCAGTGTCACCTCGACGATCACCAGAGGTGTACGGCCAGTGTAGGAGATCGCTCCTCACACCATGATGCCGGGTCTTGGCCCTGTGTTTCTCGGTCGTATGCAGTCCTGATTGTTGTACTCACCTGCACTGCGCCAAACACGTATACGACCATCATTGGCACCAAAGCAGAAACGACTCTCATCGCTGAAGACGACACGTCTCCATTCGTACCTCCATTCACGCCTGTCGCGAAACCACTGGAGGTGGGCTGCACGATGTTGCGGCGTGACCGGAAGACGGCCTAGCGGTGCGCGGGACCGTAGCCCAGCTTCATGGAGACGGTTGCGAATGGTCCTCGCCGATACCCCAGGAGCAACAGTGTCCCTAATTTGCTGGGAAGTGGCGGTGCGGTCCCATACGGCACTGCGTAGGATCCGACGGTCTTGGCATGCATCCGTGCGTCGCTGCGGTCCGGTCCCAGGTCGACGGGCACGTGCACCTTCCGCCGACCACTGGCGACAACATCGATGTACTGTGGAGACCTCACGCCCCACGTGTTGAGCAATTCGGCGGCACGTCCACCCGGCCTCCCGCATGCCCACTATACGCCCTCGCTCAAAGTCCGTCAACTGCACATACGGTTCACGTCCACGCTGTCGCGGCATGCTACCAGTGTTAAAGACTGCGATGGATATCCGTATGCCACGGCAAACTGGCTGACACTGACGGCGGCGGTGCCCAAACGCTGCGCAGCTAGCGCCATTCGACGGCCAACACCGCGGTTCCTGGTGTGTCCGCTGTGCCGTACATGTGATCATTGCTTGTACAGCCCTCTCGCAGTGTCCGAAGCAAGTATGGTGGGTCTGACACACCGGCGTCAATGTGTTCTTATTTCCATTTCCAGGAGTGTATATATATACGTATATGTAATAACGTGTAAAATATACACGTAACCAAACATTTCCGAATATTAAAAGTTATGCAAATAAGCAAATGAATATCATATAATTATAACCCTCTTCGCACGGTCACAAATCCGTCGTCATTCAGTTGTTTCAGAGTGTTCTCATTTTCTATCACACTTAACATAAGGCATGAACAGTTTAGCTCGCTACTGACCCCTTTGTGTAACAATGAGTGTCAACATTAACATTTTGAAAATAATTTTTAAGAATAATTTATAATGAGTAGTTCTTAAGTTTTCACTTCTGTCGCGTGATCTTAAGCACACACAATTTTTCATTGCCAGTTTTTCAAGCAGGGTATTTTGTACTTGCTGAGTTGAGATGCCTACAGCCTCAGAAATCTCACGAATTTTAATTTGGTGTCTTGCATAAACAGATTGTGCATTTTTTCAATGGTTTCCTGTGTGGCGACCTCAATTGGGAAACCAGAGCGCCATTCATCTTCAGTACTTCTACGACCACATTTATATTCATCTGTTCAAAAGCAAATGGTCTTAATTGTTAATGTAGAGTCCGCGTCAACTTCATCCAGTTCAGTTTTGACTTGAGCGGCAGTCCAGCCCTTCAAATAATTTTTTTTAATAACAGCAGGAAACTCTTTTTCCCCGTTTTCAATCGCAGTTATCACACTGATCAGTTCAGACGGCTGTCAACAACGAATTGTTTATTGCAGCTGAACCAAATCTTCTGTACAATCTTTTGAATAATCAAGCTTACCACTCACAAAGTTACAACGAAAAAGTTTCGATACCCTCATGGAAATCCGGCAGACCTATCAAGTTGAGCCTCGTCCAGTCGTAATGGTGGTGCTTCCACTGTGTACATTGTTTTATAAATAATATACATTCAAAGTTAACGATTCACTAAGGTCATGGGTAATATCTTTATTCCAAGTGACTTTCCTTTTAATATGTACAGTTGACTGTGAAAGTACTCTGATAGTCAAACGCATATTAATGATTCATAAAACTAATGATTATTGAAAATTATGATAAATGATAATGCACAATGCTAATTCTAAATTTTCCCCTTAACTCGGCCGTAGCAATAGATAATGCCTTTTACCATAACACAAAAGTAGATAAGCCTCCAACGTCAAGTTCTTTAAGAAGATATATGCTTTCTTGCTTACAAAACCACAATATCCCATTTGATGAAAATAACACCAAAACAAACTTATATGATCCAATTCTAGTCATTAAGTCGACTCAGAGAAACTTTTTGTTTTACTAAATATTGTGAGAATATAACTAAACAATCTTAAGGCCTCCTCCGATCTGAATCCTAAAGAATTAATGTGAACAGATGCAAAACAATGGATTGTTTGCAGAAACGTAACATTTAAAAAGAAAGACGAAATGTTGTGCGCTAATAATTTGAGCAAACTGGACAAAGAGAACGAGAAAACGTATGCCATTATGTGGATGAAATAAAAAATAAGTACTAAGAAAAAAGTACTAACGGAAGAAACAATTGAGAGGATTATAATGAAGACAATGGGAAGGAGACAGTGATGAGGATGACTTTTTTTGTAATTTTACGTCCTCCAACGTTAAGTTATATCGGACGATGAATGGGATGGTTGAAATGATGCTCAAATGAGCCCAGGCTCCATAGAGCTTAGAGTTACCCGACATTCGCCTTTCAGGATAAGGGAAAACCCCGGAAAAACCTTAGCCAAGTAACTCACCCTAAACTAGATTCGAACTCGGGACCTTTTGAACCTTTTGTTTAACTCAGTGTTAAGTTGTGTGTAAGTGAAAGACCTTTCTGGAACTATTGTATACGACTTACCTATATAGCAACACATGAAATAAAGAATCCAGTGATACTTGAGAGAGTGAAGTCATTACTGCCATTGAAGACCAGGGAAAACAGATAACAGACTCGCATCAAAGCTTTCATTTAAATATTTCAGCAGGGGCGGCTCGTCCTTACCTGCTGCAGCATGCTCTTTTCTGTTTTATAAATGGCATTGTAGATATTTTAAAAGACCCTGTATGTAACAATGCATTACTGTAGGTATAATAAATAGAGTTCAACCAATAATGACCTCTTGAAGCATGGAAAACATATGCGTAATTAATGGAACACATCCGTGACGTCAACGTGCTGAGAGCCAGCAAGCTCGGTAATCAGTTATTACGCATGCGTACAACCTTCCCCTCTTGCCTCCCTGATGCCCCAAGTTCCCTAAATTTTCGCACAAATACGTGCTGCATCTGGGTGTTGTGCAGTGATCATTTGCTGCGTGGTGAAGTAGGGTCATCAACACTAATAGTTATAGCTGTAGAACTTGAATTTGCATTGAATATCATTTAACAATCTATCATTGCTTTATATTTTACTTCTAGAAAGCAATTCCAGTCTTCTTACGTAAACAGATCCAATACCTAATGGTTATTAAATCGTATGGCATTTTTTGTATAATTTACGTCCTTCAACGTTAAGTCATATCGGACGATGAATGAAATGGGTGAAATGATGCTCAAACGAGTTCGGGGTCCATGAAGCTTAGAGTTACCCGACATTTGTCTATCAGGATAAGACAAAACCCCGGAAAATACTTTATCCAGGTAACTCGCTCTGGCCGAGATTCGAACTCGGGACCTCTTGAACGTAAGGCAGACACACTACCATGAAATCGGAGGGCAGAGTGTGATGCACATATCATGTTGGCGCGATACTCCTTTCCCACGACCATAACAAGTAAATGTAGTTCGCATGCTCGCATTGTATCCAAGTATTCCATTGTGTAACGTTATTCAGTGGTTGATATCAGTTTCTCTATTTATGTGTCAATGTGAAACGTGTTATAAATTCACTTGATTCAGTGTATGAGTAATTTAATATTACGAAAACTTTAACCAATAAATAATAAACTTCTGAAAACTGCCTTTTTCAAAGTGAGCATTAGAAGAAAGGATTGGTATAAAAATGCTAGGGCGACCAATACCCGAGCTATATATTGAGAAAAAAAGAAGAAATTCTGTTTATACCATGAATAAACATGGGCGCATGGACTTCATTTTTCGAAACTAGGTGTGTCGCATGAACCTTTTTCCTGCAGCACGCTGTTGTTTTTCAGCATGAGCCGCCACTGTATATCAGTGTCAAGAATTATTACATGGTGTATAACAAATAGTATCCATGGTCCTTAGTCTCAAATCGTAGCCAATGGATGCTTCTAAACCAATGATATTCAATCTTATTTACTTATAATCAATAGCTTTTTTTTTTTTTTTTTGCAGATGAGACAAACCTTATTTTCAGAAATAGCGATGACAGACCTATACAGGAATAAATCAATTATGCCATTACAGAATTGGAGAAATGGATGGTAAGTAGTAAGCTTCGTATAAATATAAATATAAGACAGTAACACTTAAATTCCAGCTGTTTGAAGGAAAAAAGAAAGAAAGAAATGATATTTGCATTTTCAAACACTCATTAGGCCGTATAGCAATTTTTATTGAATAATATCTAAGATTTACATTATTTAACACACCTAATATCACAATTGGGCACTTCAAAGCACATATCGGTGTATTATTTGACTTGTAAAATTTACCCTTTTAGGAAGTTTGTGTTGGAGAATTTGGGCCCTCATATTTCACAGTAGTTGGTTTGCAACAATAAATATCTAAATTCATTTGCCTGCTCATCAATCAGGAGTTCTAGATGTTTTAAGTATTCATCGTGTTTTTCCATACTGTTTAGACTCTTTGGGAGATAATAGACCTTGAGATGTATTTATTTGTTCCTCAATTGCATATTCTACATCTTCTCTCTGTTGTGTATCACCCAATTGTCTTCGTATGGGGTGTTTCCAAAAAAGGTGACAATCTTGGGTTCTTCGTTCACTGGAGTCAGATTCTGGAGAAGGACTTCTTGAGTAGTGTATATCCTCTGAATCACACCAACTCCTGGTAGTCAGTTTCTCTGCTCTGCTTCGTTCACTGGAGTGAGGTTCTAGAGAAGGACTCCTTGAGTAGCATCTATGCTCTGAATCACACCAACTCCTGGTAGTCAGTTTCTCTGGTCTCCTTCTTTCACTGGAGTCGCGTTCTGGAGAAGGACTTCTTGAGTAGCGTGTATCCTCTGAATCACACCAACTCCTGGTAGTCAGTTTCTCTGGTCTCCTTCTTTCACTGGAGTCACGTTCTGGAGGACTTCTTGAGTAGCGTGTATCCTCTGAATCACACCAACTCCTGGTAGTCAGTTTCTCTGTTCTCCTTCTTTCACTGGAGCCAGGTTCTGGAGAAGGACTTCTTGAGTAGCGTGTATCCTCTGAATCACACCAACTTCTGGTAGTCAGTTTCTCTGGTCTCCTTCTTTCACTGCAGTCACGTTCTGGAGAAGGACTTCTTGCGTAGCATTTATGCTCTGAATCACAACAACTCCTGGTAGTCAGTTCCTCTGGTCTGCTTTTTAGTGGTTGCTTGGTAGGTGATCTTGTTCTAAAGGTTCCAGAGGAAGATGAATCTTGCATGACATCGTAACTTCTATCTGGTAACCTCGAGGACCCTCTCTGTCTAGGACGATAAGGCTCAGAAATCGTGGGCTTTCGGACTGCAACTGCTTGTGCTGTGAGAGGATCTTCCTCTTGTGGTGGATTGAAGTCGTAATCGAATATTTCTCCTTCCTCCTCCTGCAATTCTTCGTCATCGAGTTCATAGTCATAAAGTCCGCGCTCTAAAAGTTCTCTCAAAACTACAGGATCATCGGGATATTGGGAATATGCATTGCTATGGGAAGCTAAAGAGTAGTCAGGTAATATATCTGCTTCTGCGCTCAATTTTCTGGGATTATGAAGTTGCTGCCAGTTACTAGCAGAGCTGCCTCCAGCTGTTGCTGTATTCAAATTTCCTTCAAGCCTTCTTCTTGTCGTTGGAGAAAGAGTTGGGCTTCTACGCTCCATTTTGTAGACACAAGATCTTCTTACAAGTCATACAACTTTTTTGTTTGTATTATCAAATTAAATAACTGTTTAATTTAAAATCCATACCTCGGAATATTATCCTCGTGATTTCAAACTTTCAAATGTTAGGCTGTGGACTCCTTTACTACGAATT
>CM060948.1:355887798-355920298 GCA_030765055.1 Mantis religiosa
GGAATAGTTAAGTGTAATATCAGAATTGAGAACAGTGGAGAAGTTAATGGCATGAATTGTTCTGCTGGAAGGTTTTGCCTATGCCGGTCTATCATTACATCTCTTCTGGATAATTTAACATACTTTTATGTTTCACTTTTAAGATTGAATGACGATCGCCTGACAATGTCTACCTCTTTAGGACATGTTTGTAAGTTTCCCTCGGATATGCTAAATTCATACTTGTAATACATATCTAACAGTATTTCTAAACTTCTCGTGTTTTAAAGTGTTTATGACATATTTAAATATTATTTGGAATGTATATGATTATTATTTAAATTGTGTTTAACAGAAGGACCCCCTGAAAGGAAATGCACTGCTTAACTTTATTCAAACTTGTAAAATTAGCAGACATCCTTGTAAAAACCTTCCAGAATTTAAAAAGTGTAATAGATTTTCTTGTGAGTTTTCCTTTAATTCCTTAGATCGTTTTTCGTTTTCTTTTGAGGTATTTACTGCTTTTTTAAATCAACTGAAATTTGATCTACTACCTGTAGCTGCCATTAAATATAGAAAAATGTGTTAGGATAAAAAGGCTCAAAATTGCAATAACAAAGCTCTAAGTACAGGCTTTGTTTATAAATTATTATTAACTACCAAAATATCCAAATTGCTTATTAATTTGCAAGTAAATATCCCTCACAAATTCATGCACATTGGTACAGTTTAACCTTTTAAAATTGTAATGATGGCTCTACAGCGAGGTATCGGAATGTTTTAGTAAGCTTTCCTGGACATTAATATGATGCAGTTCTTGTAGGTAATATAAGTACTAATACCATAACAGCATAGGTAATATATCTATTTTCAGTCATGTTATAAAGCGCTGCAACATATGTATTATTATGGGATACATTAATTATTTGAAATTTATTTGAAAATATCAGTAAGTAACCAAATTATTATTTCATACAGTGAAATCAGCTTGAAATTCTTTTTAATTCTAAACGTTATTTGAAACGCCAACCCTGGCTATTCTCAGCTATAACACGAGCCTAACATGCTTCACCCCTCCACTCGGAAGCGTATCCTAAGATGTTTATGACTTTGCGGTTAGGGGTAAAATCAGTTTTTCCCTACCAAGCCAGCCACATGGCGCGATCACTAGAATAAACTCGCACTTAAGCTTTACGTTTTCCATCGGCAGGGAACAAGGGTGCTGTAAAGCACAATACTCGTATAAATCAAAACCACAGTATATTTAAAGAATTTCCTATAAAAGCTTAAATTTAACATTTAACGGAATCTAAGAATTTGATCCAGCTTTAGTATACGACAACACTTGAAATATCCTGAACACTCTCTGTGAGATAATAATTATATACATAGTTTAAAATTCACCTTCAAGAGGTCCCGAGTTCGAATCAGGATCAGAGTGAGTTCCGGATAAGCTTTACTTTCGGATTTTTCCTTAATCTAAAGACGAATATCGGCTAACTCTGAACCTTAGAGACCCTGGGCTCATTTGAACATCATTTCATCTATTTCATGCATCTTCCAGTATGACTTAACGTTGGAGGACGCAAAATAAAAAATAAATGAAGAAAGATATATTAAGAAAATGTTAATTTAACGATGTAAGCACACTGCTGTAAGTAATTTAATTTCATTATATCAACTAGTGACAGAGTTTTAATACTATCAAATTAAGGAAATGAGGTACTGAATTTAGAAAGGGTACGAAAGTTATGTGATAGCAATAGCTCACAAAGAGGGAGACGTTTTAGTTATACCACACTACGACCCGACGCATTGCCTAAGATTTGAGGCAGTAAGAAATGAAGAAAAAGGCAGAGTTTAACTATTTACTACAGTCTGATTTTAAAAGAAGGTCATCTGTTTCTCACGAGTGTGCTGCAATGTTATCCATCAGATCCCCTTTCTTTATCCTCTCACGCTCGAAACATAAACAACAGTTCGAGTTATACCACCTCAACAAAAATATGCACAGTTAATCTGTATTAGCCTACTTTAAAAACAGAAAAATGGTTGTTCGTACATTCACTGCGTTGTAGAGTCTTCACATGTGAGTTATTTTAAATAATTTTTTTCCATACTTACCGTTATTGTTGCTATGCATCGTAAGTTGACATTCCCGCACAGTGCGGTAAGTATCCTAGATTATTTGAGAGGTGGGTCGTGTCCGCGTATATAAAGCTGCGTAACTTTGCCTGATGCGTAGACACGATAACTCTTGTAGTTTCTATTAATGAATGTGAACACTATAATGACGAATAGATACAAACAATATCTTGCAATTTCATTATTCTCTGTGAAGATATATAACTTAATTATCCAGGTAACTCAACATTAGCGACATTCGAACTGGCGACCTCTTGAGTATGAGGCACACACGCTACCTCATACCACGAAGCTGGGCTAGAAACATATGTAAATGACCGAATATGAGCTGCTTCTATATGTTTTTTAAAACAATGGAACCAGTAATTTTTAAACAGTAACTACTATGAGAGCTTTACGGAAATTAAATAGCAAGAAATAGCTGAACCCAAATAAGTAAATGAATAAGCAAAGTTGAGCCAATGTGGCAAATGTAATATCAGCGCTTCTTTAAAAGAATGATTCATGTAACTGCCATTGAGAGCAAGACACTTCTTCCTCCTTTCACCATATTCTCATATGCAGCTTGTAGCATCGCAGGTGGTCATCTCTTACATGATTAGCTGTTGCAGTTGCTCTAAAGTGTCGGGTCGCCTCGAATAAATCCGAAATTTGAGATTATCCCAGATGAAAAGTCCAACACTGGAGATCTTTATGGCCACACAGGATTACTAATGAACCTGTTGAGGAGAAACACAATAATTCAGGTTATTCATGCTGAGCACATTCCGGAAAGATGATCTGGAAATTTGAATATCTTTCCAGGAAAGCAATTGTACCACTGGTGGTATGTGTAGGGGCACCATCCTGCTGGAACCAGTCATTGGGGTTTTTATTTTCATCCAGTTGGTCAGTAAACTCAGATAAATTCCCTCCCTATACCGCCGAGCGTTTGGTCTTCCTGCACACAAAATTGGGCCGATTATTCGCTGTCGCGACGTGGCAGACCAGATACCATTTTAATACTGTGGGATTTTCACAAATTGATTTGGAGGCTCAGAAACCTATTTGTGTGCATTTTGTGTGTTGACGCAACCTGTTAACTCGAACCAGCATTCGTCTGAGTTTAAGAACAAATGGAGTGGCTCACCATCCTCAAAATACTCGACAAAGTAGCTGCAGAAACTTACACGGGTCGATAGATATTGCATTTGTAGCTTATGCAACCGCGTGATTTTATATGGGTAGAGTTGCAGCACTTTCCAGACTGCCGGGTGGCAGGAAACAATGGAAAGTCCCGTCTCCCTAACTAGCTGCCACAAAGATGTCTGAAGCCTTTCTGCCATAATATTATTTATTACTTCTAGATTGTGACCAGTCACCTTATAGCGTTCAGTGCCTCTCTTGTTGCGAGTAACTGATCCTGTATCTTGCAAATGTCTGATGCACCTGTTAGTTTTAAAGGACATAAGGATACCAACTATAATAACGACATTTTAATTAACCGTGAGAAAGACACAGAATTTATATCATACACTGGTAAGACGTAAGACGTTCATGTTGCAAACAAAACTAGGTCAATTTGAGCGCACCTGGATACGTTTGACAACATTACGCTCCGAGAAACTTGCCTGAATGCGGGATGGCATTGCATAAACTCCTCTATGCAGCGGTTTAAATTATATTTATATGTCGCACAAATTGTAATGCCTGTACGAAAGTAGCATTCAACCATAAAGGCCACGGATTCTGTGTCCATATCCATGCAGGCAACCTTCAAAACGTACTATTTATACATCTGTACTAGAATGTTAATCACCATTACCGTAAGAGAGATAAAAGTGGAGACTGGTTGTATTAGTTATTAGCGCAACCACACTCAGAGCGATGTAGTTTGCTCACTATTCCGCAAACATTACCGCTTCTTCTCCGTAGAGAACACTATGATTTCAAGATAGACTCACTAGTCAACTATGACGTCATTGTTGCTCTATCGGAGGTCGGTAAATTACGAATAAAAATGAACACCGTGTAGCTTTACTGGTATGAAACAGAAATTTCTGGGCATTTGCGGCACTTATATGTACCAGGCATTGACAGCGTTGTTAATAAACAAAATATGTTTTTATTTCTCTTTCATAATAAGCTCCTATTGGGTAGCAAGGCATGGGACTTAACAGATCAGTATTTTAGTATTTTGGGATTATGTATAGTCACATTTCTGATAAAGTATATCTGAAACTACAAATAAAACAACGGTACGAAATATTTACAAAGTAGTATTCAAGTTTAGAAATATATATATTAGTTAGTTAGTTACTAACACTCCCCACATGGCAACCTTGGCCTTCGGGGTAACCTCACCCCACCAAGTGATGACCGGACCCATTTCTCAGGTGGAGGCACCCAGAGGGCGGTGTCCATTACCTCCGATGATAGGGTGATAGTGAAGATGGCGGTGAGGTGAGAGGACCTACAGTTTTTACCGTGGACTCCGAACCACGTTGGGCATAGGGGATACTTCACGTGTGCTAGACAGAGGTGAAGGTGTGGATAGGGCCGACTTAAAATCGTCAACCCCAGAGCCGGGAATCGAACTCGGGACCCTTAGAACGGGAGCCGCGAACGAAACCACCGCGCTACCCCGGCGCCCCTATATATATATATATATATATATATATATATATATTGTTTTAGTAGTTGTTTCACTGGTCTGTATGCTTGCTTAATGTGACAGAAGCCCACCTTTGTGGCGTAGGTGGTAGCGCATCTGCCTCATTTTCAACAGAGGTCCCGAGTTCGAATCCTGGTCAGGGTGAGTTATCTGTATAAGGTTTTTCCGAGGTTTTTCCTGATCCTGAAAGATGAATGTCGGGTAACTTTAAGTTCTATTGAGCCTGCGCTCATTTGAGCATCACTTTCCCATTTCATTTATCGTTCGACATGAATTTACCGGTTGAAATACGTTAATAAACATGACGCACTTCCATATTGTTACTTTGTGGGTTCGTAAAATTAAAATTCCAATTGCACAAACTCAAAATGATCTTTATTTCCACCGAATTACAGTTAGAACACTCGCCGATTACATAGGATTACGTAGCGCACACAATTGCAATCCACCAGTTCGTCTGTCACAGGTCCACTCCACACTCACAATTACGTACAACTCCTCTGATGCACGTGCACAGTCTTCCAGTCCGATCGCTGGCACTGCGCTCATCACGGCTGCTTGCCAAGAACTCAACTGACTCGTCCACTGCATCCCTTAGATACGCAGATCGCTGTGTCTGGAACTTTCGAGGATCAGAACATCATCCCGATTGTTCGAGATGTCAGGGGAAGGGGAAGGAGACGGACAGTGCCTAGTGACACTTCCCTAACCATACCCTATGTTAGCGCTACAAGATAAATGGGTGTGCGTGACCTCAATGCCTCCTGTCCCCTACCTAGCTCCAGTTGGTCGTACCTTCCGATAATTGGGTGACACTGCTCCCTCCTCAAAGCTGGTTGTCCCAAACAGCACCATCGTAGTGGGCCAGGCGGTCCAGCTGTACCACCTACATCTTTCCTCGGGGCACCTTCTAGATGCGATAGACCACGTCGTTAATCCTCTTCACCACCCGGTACGGTCCTGGTCGTGGCTGCTGGAGCTTCGGGCAGCGTCCCTTGGTCCGGGTAGGGCGGTACAACCAGACCAGGTGACCTTGCTGAAACCCTTGGCTGTTGGCTTGCCTGTCGTGTCGGGTCTTCATGCGGTCCCTCGCCTTCTGTATGTTCTGGTGAGCCATCTCGTGCAAATCGTGAAGGTGGTTCACCAAGTTCTCCACATACTCGGTCGCGGGTCAGGCGGTCCAGGTGTACCACCACCTTTCCTCGGGGCACCTTCTGGATGTGGTAGACCACGTCGTTAATCCTCTTCACCAGCCGGTACGTTCCTGGCCGTGGCTGCTGGAGCTTCGGGCAGCATCCCTTGGTTCGGGTAGGGCGGTACAACCAGACCAGGTGACCTTGCTGAGAACCATGGCTGTTGGCTTGCCTGTCGTATCGGGTCTTCATGAGGTCGCTCGCCTTCTGGATGTTCTGGCGAGCCATCTCGTGCATGTCGTGGAGGTGGTCCACCAGGTTCTCCACATACTCGGTCGCTGGCTGTTTCGCTTCCGGAGGGCTTCTAAAGCCAGGTCACAAGGGAGGCGTAACTCTCCGCCGAACATTAAGCTGGCTGGTGTCATCCCCGTGGTGTTGTGTGTTGACGAGCGGTAGGCCAGGCAGAACATTGGCACCTTGGCGTCCCAGTTCGCTAATGGCTGGCCACGACCTGCCTCATGTAATCCTCTAAGGTCTTGATGTATCTTTCGAATATGCCATCCGACTGGCGATGTAGAGGCTTCATGCGGGTCTTGTTAACCCCATGCCTTTCTAATGCCTCTTTCATCAGGTTGGATTCAAAATTGGTGCCCTTGTCACTGTGCAGCTCCAATGGCACCCCAAATCAGCAGAACACTTGCTCAACGGGGCAGTCTTTGATTGCCTTTGCCTCTTGGTTCGGGATGGCATACACCTCCGGCCACTTGGTGAAGTAGTCCACGACCACCATTAGGTACATGTTGCCTCGGTCGGACACTGGGAACGGCCCAGCTATGTCAACGGTGATCCTTTCGAATAGCGCTCCGACGTTGTACTGCTGCATGCGACGCCGGCTTCTAGTCTGGGGGCCGGCGTCCGCGATTCACTGCGCACACGTGGCACTGACGGCACCATCTCTCAGCGTCTGCTCCGAGCCTCAACCAGTAGTAGCGCTGCCGTAGTTTATCAATCGTTCGGTTCGCTCCAAGGTGTCCTCCTGAAGTACCGGCGTGCACTTCCTCCAAGACTTCCGGGACCTTACTCCGGGGAAGTACCAACTGTTCTCTCTGCGTCTTCCCATCGGGTGATTCCCATAGCCGGAACAGCACGCCATCTCTGGTCTTCAACGAGTCCCATTAGGCCCAGTACGATTTTTAGGTGGCGCTTCTCGGTGCGATGTCCACCCAGGTTGGTCTTGTCCCTGCCTCCAGTTCCCTCAAGAGTAGCCCCAAGTCTGCGTCCACCAGCTGCTCCCTCCTCAGGCCTGCGCTATCCCAGCCATCCGCAGGCACTGCCGTGACTACTCGGACAGCTGCGGCAAGCTTCTTCTCGTCCACTCTTGTGCACTGGCGGCAATCCTCTGGAAAGGGTCTTCGGGGCATAGCGTCTGCGTTACCGTGACTCTTCCCTCTGCGATGTTCCGAGGTGAAGTCGTACTCCTGCAGCCTTTGGACCCAACGTACTGTCTGGCCTTCCAGGTTCTTAAAGCTCAATAACCAGGTTACGGCGGGATTGTCTGTCCTCAGGTGGAATGGCTGACCGTACAGGTACTTTTGGAAGTGCTCTAAGGTCTTTATTACCGCCAATAATTCACACCGGGTGACGCAGTAGTTCTCTGCCTTGGACAGCGTCTTGCTGTAGTAGACTATCACCCGCTCGTGGCCGTCCTGAACTTGGGGTAGGACTCCTCCAATACAGTGGTGGCTGGCATCGGTGTCTACAATGATGGCGCCGCCTGGTTGCGGACATCCCACAATAGGAGCACTGCATAGTGTCTTCTTCAGGCGCTGGAAAGCATCTTCGGCGTCCTCCGTCCTCCGTCCACACATAAGGTCGATGTTCTGCTGTCAGGCCGACGAGGGAATTGGCGATGTTGGAGAACCCCTTTATGAAGCGTCGGTAATAACTACACAGCCCCAGGAAACTGCGCAAATCTTTCGTATCCTTGGACGAGACCAATCTCTCACAGCCTGTGTGTCCTCCGGGTCTGTGGCCACTCTGGTTGATGAGATTATGTGGCCTAAGTAGTTAACTTCCTTGCGGAAGAGCTGGCACTTCTTCGCATTCAGCTTCAAGTTCGTCTCTTGCGGGCTCTGTAGCATCCTACTCAGATTCTCGACATGGTTTCAAAAGTCTTACTGACGAAGATGATGTCAACCAGGTATAGCAGGCAGGCGTCGTCCTCTCATCACTGACTCCATGAGCGGTTGGAAGGTAGCTGGTGCGTTGCAGAGGCCAAAAGCATAACTGTGAACTGCCAGAGCCCTTGTCCTGTCGAGAATGCGGTCTTCTCCTTGTCTCTCGGGTCTTGAGCTACCTGCCAGTAGCCCGACTTCAGGTCAACGGTCGAGAACCACTGTGCACCAGCTAGTGTGTCCAGGGTGTCGTCAATCCGGGGTAAGGGGAAACAGTCCTTCCGGTCGACAGTGTTCGGCTTCCTGTATTCCACGCAGAAGCGTAGCTCGCCATTCTTCTTCGTCACCAAGACTACAGGGCAAGACCATGGGCTGTCAGACTCCTCAATCACTCCCCTGGATCTCATGTCCTCCAGCATGTCTCGTACCGCCGCTTGTTTTGCCAGCAGGATGCGTCTAGAATGTTGCCGAATAGGCCGGGCGTCTCTGGTGTCGATGCGGTGAAGCACTTCGTCCGTTCGGCCGTAGTCACTGCTGCCTTGGCTGAAGACGCGCTGGTAACGTCTCACCAGTAACCCTTCTAGCCGGGGACCCAGGTGTTGCGCCGGCACCGGCTTCTGTGTCTTGTCGTTTGCTGTTACGCTCACCATGGGCTCGCACGTTCTCAAATCCGTCCCGGCCTGGACGTCGAAATCGGTGTCCGCAGGATTTAGCAGTTTCCCTGGCACCTCCTCTCGGCACGGCAGCAATGCCCTAACCACACATATTCAGTGTACAGGCGTCTTCTGGTCCAGCATCATGTTGCTGGTTCACTGGCCTTTCAGTCGCGCCGTCACCACCACCACGCTCCTCGCGGGGAAAACCACGTCTTCGTTCAAGTCGACCGTGCATATTACAAGGCGCTCTTGGGGTTGACGGAGTATAACCTCTTCTCCGTTGAGCCGCAGGACGTTTCTGACGACGTCGACCGTCACCTTGTGGCTCCTGAGGGCATCCAGTCTCAGAATCACTTCCTCAGCCAGCTTCGCGACCAACACCCACAGACGCACGGCTCTCCGTCCCAAGGTAAGCTTCAGCAGGACTTCTCTCTACACTGTCAAGGTGTCGCCCGATGCCGCCATCAACTGGTATGGTCGGCTCGGCTTCCTGGGTATCAAACAATTGGCTATGTCGGGTCTGATAATGGTCACGGCTGCCCCGGTGTCCACCAGCACGCGGCATGGCTTCCCTCTCATCCAACCATCCGCGATGAGGCTGTTGTTTCTGTCCGCCGGCTGACAGCGCGCAGTGTCACTCGAGGGGATGGTGGTGATGGCGCCGACGTGCCCGTCGCCACCACGGCCCTTACTCGTTTCCCGGCTGCTCTCCCTGGTGTGGGCAATCTCTCTCCAGGTGTCCCGGCTGTCCACGTCCCCAACACAGGCCACTAGGTCTTCGCCGACGTCTCTCGGCTGGTTTTCTGTCTTCGGTGTAGCGGATAGTCCTCGTTCTCGACGTCAGGGTAGCCGTCATCTTGGCCACCTCCATCCTCAATGCTTCTGTCAGCGCCTCGTGGATGGCTGTGTAGTCGCCAAGCATTTGGTGCTGACGTAACTCGGTGGTTCGTACCCTGTCGACAAAGGCGTAGGCGGCTTCCCGGGATACGAACCCCGGCGGAACGTCAACCAAGGCCTTGCTAGCCAGCTGCTCAATCGCCAGGGCGAACTCCTACAGCGTCTCCCTGGGCTGTTGCGATCTTATCTTCAGCTGACTGCGGTATGCCGCGGCTAGGTGGTGGTTCCCGAAACGGTTCTCCAGGGCTTCCCAGATATCCTCGGGGCAGCCGCACTCTGGTCCGCGTTAAGGACTTCCGTGGCTCGTCCCTGGAGGCTGGCTATTAGCTGTGCCGCCTGTTCCTCTGGTGACCACTTGTTGTGCCTGGCCACCGTGTCGTCGCATTTATTATGTTTGACACGCGCCGATGTTGGGTCGCGTCCCGGCGCATCGGCCTTCAGGTCCTTTAACCTCCTGCCGACAATGTCCTCCATCATGGCGTTCAGGGACTTTGTGTTGCTGTCGGCCTTTCCCTCCAGTTTGTTTACGCGGTTCGCAGGGCCTTCGACGTCTTCCTCCGTGGCGTACAGGGACTTCAGGCATTATTGTCGGCTTTTTCCTCTAAATCATTAAGGCGCTCGTCTACTTGATCCATCCGCTTGCCCAGCTTCGCGACGTCATCCCTCACGCCGGCCAACTGTTCCTAAAATTTAGAGGCGAGAACCTCGTTCGCCACCTTCGTTTCCTTGGTCAGGCTGTCGTTTGCTGCTCTCATTTCTGTGGTTAGTTCAGCCTTCATCGCAGTCAGATTGTGATTTGCCGTCTCTAACTTTGCGGCCAGGTCGCTATACGCCGCTTCTTATTTCGCAGCGAGGCTATCTTTCGCCGTATTTATTTCTTTCAGTTCCGCTGCCAGGTTGTTGTTTGCCGTCTCCGTCTTCGTTGTTAATTCGTTCATCTTCAGGGCCAAGTTGTTATTTGCCGTCTCCATCTTTTCTAAAATCTGTGCCAATGCAGCCTCCATCGCTGTAATTGCCCACTTCTGACACCAGTTGTGGCTTTGTGGGTTCGTGAAATTAAAAGTCCAATTTCACAAACTCAAAATGTTCTTTATTTCCACCGAATTACAGTTGGAACACTTGCCGATCACATAGGATTTCGTAGGGCACACAATTACAATCCACCATTTCCTCTGTCACAGGTCCACTCCACACTCACAATTACCTACAACTCCTCTGATACACGTACGCAGTCTTTCAGTCCGTTTGCTAGCACTGCTCTTGTCACGGCTGCTTGCCAAGAACTCAACTGACTCGTCCACTGCATCCCTTAGATACGCAGATCGCTGTGTCTGGAACTTTCGAGGCTCAGAACATCATCCCGGTTGTTCGAGACGTCAGGGGAAGGGGAAAGAGACGGACAGTGCCTAGTGACACTTCCCTAACCATCCCCTATGTTAGCGCTACAAGATGTCATGATGATGTTGCCACCCTGTCCGTGAAAGATCTGGTCGTTTCTTTGCAATGTGCTTCCTCAGTGTACCCAATACTAACGTGTAGTATGCTGCTGTAACAGTAGTTTGAGGGGGAACTGCATTCTTGAATCATTCCATTACAGTCAACAAATGCGATCACCATCTCTTTCCCTTCAGATGGAACAACTTTTGCCTTTCTTTGGTGTTGGAGAACCTGGCGATTTCCACACTGTGCTGGCTTGTTTTCCTTCAGGATCATAATGATGCAGCTATGACTCATCTCCTGTTTTAATCGATTTAAAAAATACATCCCCTCCATCAGTAAGGAAACGCAGCACCTCACGGCTTGTCTCCATTCGCACAGCCTTTGGTCCTGGAGTCAGCAGACGTGGCACCCAACGAGCACAAACTTAGGTCATACATAGATGGTCGTGCATAATGGTAAACAAACTGCCATATGTAATTCTCAACACTTCACTGAGGTTACATAATGTTATACGCCGATTCTCGCGTACAATCACAGTAGCTGTGTTGATGTTGACCAGTCACAGCAGAAGCCGAAACACCAGGCCCAACTGAATTGACACTGACAAATCGGCCTTCTTTGAAGTCCTTGAACCACCTAAACACTGTTGTACGAGGTAGTGCATATTCACTGTACGCTTTCTTCAGCTTTTCATAAGTTTCGTTTGCTGTATGTTTTAAATGAAAACAGAATTTGATTGCACTGTACTGCTCCTCTCGCGTCACTTCTACTGTCTGGTATGCGAAATGCACGTAGTGTCTACAAAATAGAGCATTACTACGAACCTATGAATATGAGAGTGCTGCCGCCTACCGACATTATACATAAATCCCGCCCTTATCAAATATTTATGTTACAGATACGAAACTATCATGGAAGCTACAGGAAAAAAAACAGTGTCAGTCTTTGCTGATCACCCCTCGTATGCGGTAGTACTTTAAAATATATCATAAAGCCCTGAAAATTGTGGGTTTTGCAATTACTTTTTGAGGTTAGTCATCAAATAAAGTGAGGCTAAATGCTTGGCTCTTCGTTTTATGATTTACAGAAATTTGCTCCATGTATTTAGCACTTAAAGTTACTGTTTTGATTGGATAATTACAAAAGTAAACTGGTACGATAATGCAAGAGAACGGCATATAATAAAGGTAACACGATGCAGTGAAAGGTACAGTGGTAACACTAAACTGAATGAGTTGTTGACTATACATTTGGTTACATTTACATTTACACAAATTTAAATTTTCTTTTAAATACAGGAATCAAAAGGTGTAGCTCGTTATGAAGGAGAAGGATGCTGCCATATTCTTGGAATTTAGAACAGTAATATGGGATATGGTGCACTATTTTATCCTTAAAGAAGGTGTTGCAGAAGAAGATATTAATATATATAAATCTATCTGTGCTTTTCGTGAAGAACTCCTTCAAACTGTATTTGATATGGAAAAAGCAGGTGCTGCTTTTGAATATAAAGATGGTATCTTGGTGAATTAATTTGAAGTGCTGATTCACACATTTACTTTCTTAATTTATACTCTCTCCCTGTTCCAAAAAAGGTGCTGTTTATAACAGTCCTTATTGATGAAGAAAGAGTGTAAAATGTTGAAACAGAATACCAAAGAGAACAAAATATTGATTTAAAAAAAAAAAACGTTGAAGCAAAGCATAGAAATATTGTAATGGTTTGCACTAGAGTTTATACCAAAATAACCATAGTTTAGAAGTGCATAAGTGCTAATGTTCATAGGCTATGTTCAATTTATTAATATTTATTTATTAAGGAAAGACCTAACCGGCTTCTGTTGTAATGTAAAAGAGTGGCACGATATTAAAAGTTATTTATTTTCACATATGAGAGTAATCCCAAGAGTGGGCTCTGCAGTTTTGTTTAAACTACAAAGTGGTTCATCACTCCTCAACAAGATACCACCGCAACAGCCAACCAAAACAGGACATTACTAAGAGCCAGCCAGCTACTTCTGAGGATGGAAGCAAGAGGTCTTGAAACCAGTTAAATCAGAATAAAGTAAAATTAAAAATTAATGAAAGTTAATCTGACTCAATAAACACGTGATAGTTACAGGCTGCTAAGTCTGCATTATAGGGTGGGTAATTGATGTCTTATCCAACCAACCAATCTATTGCAGAATATTCACAGTTTCATGGGCACTGTGTGGCTAACATTGTTCTGAAGAAGGCTGCACCCTTACTCAGTATTCTTCTAAGATCTGAAATAGCAATTTTAGTTTTCTAAAATTTCATAATGCTCGTCAGCACCTAGTGCTGATCTGCCCTTAGCTAAATAAATACTATTTGAATACTATTTAAAAATGTATATATTCCAACAGAGCAGGATGCCTCAGGTGGTTTCGTCTTTGGCATGTATTCAGCAGGTCTGAGTTCTATTCCAATGGCCAAACTACCTTACCCATGGGTTTTTCAGGGGTTTTCCCGGGTTTCTAGGCAAATGCTGGATAGGTTAATTACATCCCTCAAATTTTCTGTCCCTCCATTTCATCTGCAATATCATTTCACATCATATCTCATCAGGTCGTCTCTTTCAGGGTAGAAGTGTTGGTGGAGTCTTGAAATTACATGGCAGGATGATATGCTCCTGGTAAACTCCTCCTTCTCCAGTAACACGGTCTCTGGGCCGACCTGGTGGACCATTTCAGGAACTCGATGGGTGGGATGTCCATTAAATTGACCTGCCACAGAGTTTCCAGCTGGTAAAGTGTAGGGAATCCGCCCTCTGCACCTGTTGTAGCTTCTTGAGATGCCCGCCTCTGTCTTCTCTCGCCTCATTTTTCCTCCCAGGAATGCCCCACTTGGAGGCATAGGTACAACAGACCAAGTTTGGACCTCTGTGCTGAATATCCAGCATAGAAAGTACCACAACATGCAAATGCTTCTCTTATAAACATGCAGGAATATTAGCAAGTTCTTGTGAAAGAGAGGAGAGAAAGAAAGATGCAATAGGCCACAAAAAATATACCTTAATGAATATTTAGAAATTAGAAAAAATGTTATTAGATGCTAAATTTATTTGTAGAAACTTCAAGAAAATCATATTTTCACACCAATATTTTAAACTTATGATATTTTAACTAAAATAATTAACCACTGAGAGAGCAAAAGTTTTGAGAAAGTTTCTATATGAAGGACAGTTTGTTTTGGAACAATTTTGTAATCTTTTCTCTACTTCCTGATTAGAAAATGGACACTTACCAGACACATCTGCCAACTCTCACAGTTATTATGTTTAAGGATAAGTAAATTATATTGCAGTTCCATTCAGTATGAAACCTGGAGAGAAGTGTCAACTGTAAGTAAGTCACAGAGAATTTGAGAGCCTATATTCTCCACTAAAGGGCAGCCTTATCTTGAAAACACTGCAGCACAAGAGCCAAAAGATGCAGCCCTTTGTTCTCGCCTCTATAATGGTCAAAGGGAAAAAAATTAATTGCAATGGCAAAGGCGAAAGGTAAGGAAATTTGAATGAGAATTTTGATCAAATAAAATAATTTGGATTATTTTATAGCAATGTTTCCCGTCTCTACTGCTTAAAGTACAAGTATTGCAGTCTGTCCAAAACAGATATTGAGAAATAGACATGACGTCCCTTGCAGTTGAGTTCTGCATATTACTACAAATCTCTTTGTAATGCAAAGTTTAGCATCTTCCAAGAAAAAACCACAATCTTCCCAACTCAAACTACCCCTGACATAGAAAATTGTTGAAAATTTTTCATTTTATATAAAATGGTTAACCATTTGGTTCAAATACCATTAAAATTTCAGATATATTCATAACAAATGAAATGTATATCTTAAATTTTATGGAATAATCTCACATATCGTCTTTATTTTGGATGACTGTTATATTATAAATGATGGTTGGTTGGTATCTAATGTAGAGCAATTGATAATAAAATCATTCGCTCTCTTGCACTCCAATATTTAGCGGGAAGATTGGTCTCTTCTATAAAAGCTGGACAGTAGGTGAGGTGATTTTTGTCCATATCCTCATTTAGATTGCAGAAGGGGCATATAGGTGGATCTGTTATGCCAAATCTGTGTAGGTGTTAACTGAGGCAGTCATGTCCTGTTAGTAATCTGAATATTGCCACTGCAGATTTTCTTTGTAGTGAAGTAATGTTATAAGTTTGTAGATATTCCCATTCCTTTCAAGATGTTTTTATGGTGTATTCTTCCATAAGTTGTTTGATATATTTATTTGAAATAATTCTTTTGATAGAGTGAAAGGGTTCTGGAATAGTAGTTTGGCTCAAAACAATTTTGCTACCCATTTTGGCCAGAAAATCAGCAGTTTCATTTCCTATCACTCAACAATGGGCCGGAATCCACTAGAGTACAACTTCTTTATGTAAATGTGATAACTGTGTTATCATTTTGTGGCATGCAATAATTTTGATACTTTTAGGTGTTGTATCTCGTGTTATAGCAAGAATGGCTGCTTTGGAGTCAGACAGTATTACAACCTTTGTAAATTTTTGAATGTGATATAAAGCATTTTGTAAACTTAGTAGGCTTGCTAAAATTTCCCCATCAAAGTTTGTTGAATTTTTTTTTAGTTTACAGTAAAAGGAGAAAAGTGGGCATACCACACCAGCACCAGTGCCATCCTCATTTGTTAGGCTGGAACCATCTGTAAAAATATCTGTCCATTCAGGAGCAGGATATCTTAAGTTTATTGTTTCCAGTGACAGTTGTTTTTAGGTGGAGTTGGGGGTTTCAGATTTTGTGATAGTTTCTGTCAAATGGAGGTTATATTCAATTTATAAAAATTCTAGAGGGTTGCTCCTCATCTGCATAGTTTCTTTTGTGTGTGGAAGTTGTAATCTCTGGCTGATTTCTTGTACCTTGCTTAAAAAGCTTTGCTGAGATTTTAAAAATACTTGTGGTTTTCTTTGGACCCAGTTATTATAGGGTAGCCTTAAGAGTTTTTCACATTGCGTGATTGGTGCTTTCTCAATTTCAAATGTTATGTTTGGATTATTTGTTAAAATTTGCACGGCAATAATTGGTGTAGTTTTAACAGCTCCTGTTATGAGGCGGAGGATTTGGTTCTGTAATTTATTAAGTTTTTCTACAGTTTATTATTAAGTTTTTTAAGTTTTTTAAGTTATACTCCAATACAAATAGTATAAACAATAAACTGAAAAGAAATGTAGGTCTTATTAAAACATAAGACTCATTAAAAATATAAATTTTTTGAACATATCTCCAACATATTCCTTGGTATATGTTTGAATTTTTCAATACAACACCAAAGGCATTATTTGTTGGTTTATACTTGACCATGTTTTAAGACAATGGAATTTCTAAGCAATGACATAGTGACCACCTGTTAAAAGATTTAACTATTGCACCCTCCTCTGTAGCATAGATGTTAGCATGTCCATCTCATGTTCAAGGGATTCCAAGTTCTAATCTCAGTCATTGTGAGTTTTATGGATAAGGATTTTTTTTTTCCGGTGTTTTCCCTTATCTTGAAGATGAAGATCTGGTAACTCTAAGCTCTATATACCCTAGACTATAGAGTAAGACAGGAGTAAGGCAGGGATGTAAACTTACTACAGTATTATTTAACCCATATTTCGATGGTATTTGAGAGGAGATATCAAGTTGTAGTGTACATTCACCAGTTATTAAAAATAAGGATGTCCCAGGGTCACTGTTTGCAGATGACCCAGTAGTTGGGTCCATATCAAGTGGAGAGCTGAGAAGTGCAATCGAGGCAGTCAATTCTTATTGCACTAAATGAGGTTTTGAAAGTGAATGAAAAGAAAACCAAGATTATGCTCTTCAAAAAAGGATACAGGTTGCATAAGGATGAGCAATGGATGTTAAGATATGTGATTATTTGGGGACAAGTTTGAGTTCAGATTGTAGCTGGAAAGAACAAAAGCAGATGTCTGTGGTAAAAGGTAAGAGGGCCATGAGGGTGATAAGATCATGCTACAGTAAACTGCAATATAAATGTCAAATGTTTGGAGAGGATTTATATGGCAGTAAAATGTCATACAGAACAGAGGTATGGGGATTAGATGACTCTTGGAGAGAGACTAATAGAGTGCATAGATGCTTTTGTAAATATATATTGGGATTACGGATAGCATCACCTAATAGAGCAGCACAATTGGAATTTGGCAGGCATTGTACTAAAATTAAAATCCTGTCAAGGGTAATGAAATATTTATACAGAATCGCTAACTAGGAATATGGCAATATAATTAAAGAATGTTTTCACATTCAAAGAAGAAGTAATGTGTGAGGATCTTGGACACACAAAATAAACGACATGTTGAAGCAGATAGGTCTGAGTCATTCTTAGATAAATGCAGATTATGGGTATGAAGGCTCCTGCAAAGATGGAGTTTGACAGATACCCAGAATTTGCTTTAACGACTGAGGGAAACATCAGGAAAACCTCAGTCAGGTATACAATTGAGATTTTAATTGATATTTCATATACATTGTAAAAACATAGATCATCTGGAGTAAAATCTTGGTCTTGCAGTTTGTTGTCAGGCTTCTTCTTAAGACAGAGTGCATCTCCCAGACAAACAGGATCCATGAAACAAAAAAGTTCAAAGGTAAAACTTATTTACTAATTTCTAATACTATATAAACAGGTGATTTAGTACAAATGGTAATCAAAATTGGATATTCATGATTCATCAACTGAGTAAAACATATATTTTAAGGGTAAGTTTTTAACTTTATTTTTAAACGCTTTGAACTGCAGAACTTTGATGGTCTCTGTTATTGTACAAGTTAACACCTTTATGGGAAACTGAATTCAAAAGTTTGGTTAATCTATGTTGTTGGAGAGGGATAGATGTTGCTATTCATGTACTGTATGAATGATATTCACTGTTAAGCTTAAAGATGCTTTTATTTTCATGTATGAATGAAACTGTTTCTTAGATATAAATACATGGTAAGGGTAGAATTTTTAGATCTGAAAAAACTGGTTTACTTGGAGTACATTGGTTCACTTTTTTGATTAATATTATTATTATACTTTTTGTGATTTGAACACATTAATGCAGTTGTTGGAAGATCCCCAAAATGGAATTCCATATTTCAATACTGAGTACACACAGCCAAAACAAACTGTAGTTATTTTATTGATTATTATAAAACGGTAAAAGTGTTCCTGGTACACCTCATTGGGTGAAGAGAAAATCTTGTTTCGTCATGACAATATGCAATTCAATTCAAATTTATTCATCCTGTAAAATCAAATCTGCACATAGTACCTTGATATAGGATATGTCAGTAAATTTACACTTTATATTACAAAGTTAAACATCAAATATACCTAACCTACATTAAATTATAATGTAACACAAATTGGATATAATTATAAATGAGAGAAATGAACAAGCTAAGTAGATTCATGTCTTATGATTATCAGGCTCCTGCAAAGAAGTTAGGATTAGAGTATACTGACAGACAAGACATTTTTGCCAGTACAAGCGACAAAAGCTCACTGAGGTTATATAGAGGAAATAAAATTAACCTGGGGGAGGGAAGGATATATAGACATATGTAATAAGTTAGGGCGAGAAGCTTTTGCTTGGCCGAGAACAGGACTGAGAAACTTGAAAGGTATACGTGAAGATAGGGAGCTAGATAAATGTCCATTTTGTGGAGAAGAAAATGCGGACTTTCCTTGTATATTTTACTGTAGCGAAACAAAGATATGGAGAGAGCAGGTCTGGCTACATAAATGGGACAATTTGGGGGGATGAAGTTGTAATTAGAAAACTTTTGTCACTAAAAGGGGAAAGGAACAGAAGTCTAGGGAATAATTTAGGGAAAGTTTAAGTGAAATGGCTAAGAACAACTGAGAGAAAAATGTAGATTAGGATAGGAGAAATGACAAAATGTGTAAAAAGGGGTAGAGGGCCTTCAGTACGCAGAAACCTAGGGTTAAGTGTAGGGAGACTAAATTTTTAATCATTGGCAAGCAACATGATAGGATTTTCAGGATTGAGTAGTATATGGAATTCTCTGTTATGGATTTTATAATTGTAATTTTGATTTTGTATTTCCATTTGATGATCTGAAAGGAAAGTTGAAAAATTAATTACAAATATATCCTAGTCATTTGAACACCATTTCATTCATCGTCTGATATGACTTAACATTGGATGTTTTCCCTTATCCTGAGAGATGAATGTGTGGTAACTCTAAGCTGTGTATACCCTGTGCTCATCTGAACATAATTTTATTCATCATCCGATATGACTTAATGTGGGCAATAATTATATATAAAAAATAGCATCCAGCTTCCTAGGGACAACCTTTGGTTAACATTCTACTAAAATCTCCATTGCCTGTTCTATAGTTTATACACTGATTTCTGCAATAATCTACAATGATTTTATAAAATTTTTCTGAGTATTCCATTTGGAGAGAGGTGCTACAGAAAATAGGCCAACATGGATTGGGAAATATGTCTTTTATATCAACTGAAATACTCTATTTCAGATTCTAAGCATATCTATAGTATAGTTTATTGCTTCTTTTACTGACTTCCTAGGCCTAAATTCATGAGAAGAAGAGAATACAAATGGCAGTGTATCACTAAGGAAGTGCAAATAATGTAAATAAAGTTTTGGGGATAATTTTGGATGAACAACTAAGATGAACTAACCTCATTGATTATATTGTAAAGAAACTAAATACAGCTTACTTGAGTATATATTGCTTTGCACAGATAACTAGTCTAGAAATAAGAAAGATATTATATTAGTTAATTGATGAAAAATAATAATTTTTTCACACTAGCCGTATATAGGCCGTAGCATTAAATTTTTCATGGCGAATCTATCAAAAGATATTATATTTTAGTTATTTTCAGTCAGTACTTGCATATGGCATAATTCTATGGGGTAATGGTTCTGGGTGGGAAAAAGTATTTAAAATTAATAAAAAGATCATAAGGGTAATGATGCATGTAAGTTATAGAGAGTCATGTAGACCATTACTTAAAAATAAAGAATACTTATACATTAAGCATATGTAAGTGGTTGAGAAAGTAAATGATTTTGTGATAAGAAAATGAAATAAGTAAAATGATAAATTGTTGCCCAGGTTTTCTCTTCTGAAGTATGTATACATTCAGCATGTTGTTTCTCCATTGAAAGAGATGCAAGTGCTGACTGCAGCACTTTTAGAGAAAACGAATGCAGCAAAGCTTGCTGAGACAAAAATAGAAAACCTCATGTACAGGCCAGGACCAGAATCAGTGCAGGATTATGCACAGGAAAACTTAGGAGATGAACTGAAACATCTGCGCAAAACACGGGAGGACCTACAGAAGAGAACTGATGTCACAAAGTAAGTAACCAGAAAGCAGATTGAGAGAGCAAAGGATAAGAATTGTGGAGAGCAGCACAAGGGAGCTGTATAGCATACACTCACATGACCTTCTCTATATTTTCTTGTACAAACTGTTGTTAGAAACACTCATATTTGTTTTGAAGGGAATAGATAGATGTGTATATAAGGGTGCTGAACTATAGGGGTTATTAGTGCCGTTCAAAAACTATTCATAGGAAAAGCCAGATAAAAACCATACTATAAAGTATTAAAGCTGTAAATCAAATCAGAAGTAAAATATTTGTACACAATTAAGGCAAAAGCCAAAGAAAACTATCAATAAAGTACAGAAGGCATAGAAAACGATTCTTTTCATGCAAGTCTATGATTTAATTTGGAGGAAAATGTCAAAACCTTCTACACAGCTTTGTTCTCCTCTACGAGCATGTCTGGAAAGCTGATCAGCAGCTGCTGAACCTTCTGAAGGTGTGCTAGGCAAAAACTCTGTCAACACCTGATGAACGGATAAAGCTTTGCTACAAAGTGGACAAACCAGAGAGAGGCTCCTCTTAAAAAATGGGTATGTGTAAATATGCAATGGTCAATCTGCAATCGAGCCAACTTCACCTCCTCTCGACAAGATGAATGACAGGAAGTAATCCAGGGAATCGAAAGTTCCTTCAATGATCTAAGTTTATTTCCACTGAGATTGGAGCACTCTTCTCGCCAGCAGGAGTGCACAGCTCCACACAATTCAAATCAAAAAAATTTCCGAGGTGACAATCTGTATATTAATCCCGGGCTGCATATGGGTATCTTTAATGCTGAATTCGCCATTTTATTCCCTGGCAAGCCATGACCAGGAATCCATACACACAGCATGCTAACGCCGGAGACGTAAAACATAGAGGGTGTCCTAGATACGCTGCACAATAAGATGGTAGTTGTAGAGAGTGCTGAAGGCTCTGAAGTGCAGTAAGGGAGTCACTTAAGATTAAGCAGTCCATTAAATGAGTAAGTCATATTTAGACCATATTTCATTAGTGAGGTGTTTCAGGAACCTTCACTCCCATTCTCAGCATACAACTCACTACACTTACAACCAAAAAAAATTGCTGTGAATATCCTTAAGACACAGAATCTCCCACACTGAGAGGCCAGATAAATTGTGCAGAATGTGATCAAACATGCATAGTCAAGACAAAAAAAGATATAAGAAATATAAAAATCAAAGTCAAAGAATATCTCCAATGCTTAAAATACAAGAGACAGAAAATGTAGTTGTAGGAGTGCACTTAACAAACAACTATCATGAAGTCAACCTCCTCAAGATGGTGTAAACTGTCAATATGGGAAACATTTACCTTAAGAACAACAAAGACCAGCCAGCAAGTTCATATCAGTATAAATGAAACGACGCAAATACGTCAACAGTCAGTTGTTGCTTGCAAAACATATAAATGAGGTAGTGTAAACATAACTGACCCTCAATTTACTTCCTGTTCAAAAATTTTCGAATTATTAGTGACTTATGTTGTTAACTGTGATAAGCATGCAACATTATCAGATGCTTACTTTCTTCTCGGGCAGCCAGCCAGGTGAAAAGATGATTAGATATCAACGTTTCAGAAGCGTGCATCTCTCCCATTATCAAGATATTTATAAAATGTTATAACTATAAATAAAACATTGGATATAACACAACTATAAACAAAGACAAAACACTATCAAAATTTGCATTACTGAACAAAAAGGCTGTTTTCAGCAAATTAAATGCCAGGTCAAGAGCTGGCGTGAATACAGAAAATTGTGTCAAAGGAACGTAACTACTTAACTTGATTATCAAGCTGTATTGATCTTTGCTTCTTAAATCGACAGATTTCTATTTTTAGGGCCGGTTTCCAAGAGGAGCTGAACTGAAATCCAGCATCACGATTAAGAGTGCTCCATTCAGAGGAAATCACCAAAGCTTCCTTAATTCTCTGCTCCCAGTAATTGTTGCATTTTGCCAATATGGTCGTCTCCTGAAAATTGGCTCTATGGTCCTTATCAAAACAATGCTCTGTCAGCCCAGACTTCTCAGGTTGCATTAAACGAATGCTCCGTTCATGCTCGATTATTTTAGTAGTGATGGTCCTTCTGGTTTGTACGCTCCCGGAACTTGGAAGTCCAGTTTGTATTTCACTGGTCTCAACAGATGTTTAGTCTTCGGAGGTGGCTTGTGGATTGTCCTGATGTTGTATTTGGCTAGAATTGTGCTGATTCTGCCAGATAGACTGCCGGTAACTGGGAAGCATGCTGTAGCGGTAGGCTTAACTGACGCTTGCTGTATTACAGGTTTCCTTTTCTTAGCTTTGGTGATCGAGGCTTCAACATAAAATTTGGAGTAGCCATTTTTATGGAAAGTGAGTCTCAGGTGCTGTAATTCTTATTATAAGTGCCTGGGATCAGAGATAGACAAAGCTCTGTGGGCCAGTGTATTGAGAACTCCCAGTCGTTGAGACTTATGATGGAAACTATGAGCGTTCAGATACAGATCGGTGTGTGTAGGCTTGCGATACACAGCGTGCCCCAGTGGACCGTTGCTGTCTTTTGCAACAAGAATGTCCAGGAATGGAAGAGTTCCATCCTTCTGCACTTCCATGGTAAACTGTATTTGAGGTCGAAGGCTGTTGAGATGCACAAGAAAGCTAGGCAAAGTGTGTGATCCATGTGGCAAAATTACAAAAGTGTTGTCCACGTATCTATAGAGATGAGATGGTTTAAGTGGAGCTGTGGGAAGTATTTCATGTTCTAGGTGTTCCATATAGAAATATTATCAGATGTTTGTTCAGGAAACCCACAGTTATGCAAGGTTTAACAGGTTTGAGTGCACAGACTTCAACGGCAACTTCCTGATGTTAAGTTAAAATGTAAGTTCCTGTACCATTTTCCTTTATACTGCATGGTTGCATAGATAAAAAATAAAACTGAATGAAGTTTGATTGCAAATATGTCATCACACCTTTATAATTTACTTTTTTAACTATGGTAATGAGGTAGAGCTACAAAAGGTACGTTATCTGTCCTTTGCTGAAATGGTTCATTTAGCCACAAAATGATATGAAAGGATTGGACTGCTGCATGTCTATTGCAATAAAGTCACAGGCTAATGCTTGGCCTGTAGAACATTGGTGTGTGCTTAGAGCGGAAAGTCAGAAATGTAAACATTAAACCTACCAGCTGCAAAAACTTAGTACAACAGCAGTTCCTGTTAATGTTTCAGATGTGTCTAATGAATTCAGAACTATGGTATTCTTTACAAATCAAGAATATGCTTCTTGCTTATGGCAAAGCTGACTAGAGCATTCATGGAGTACAGCGCTTGGGATAGGTTTCCCAATAGGAGATGCCAAACCCAAGGGTCATAGAAAAGAGTCTAATGGAGCACATTTTGAGCATCTACTGTTAATAAACACCAATTAGATGTAGTTATTGACCATAAATTTCCTGATTAGGAGATATGTGGCTTTCATTAAATTTTACACGATACATCTGAATGAAGTATTTCTATAATTATCAGTTCCATTTGCTGTGTTTGGTGATCACTTCATTTGATTATATCTTATGCATAGCTCTTACCAGCTTTTAGTTTAGGTCCCGTGACTACAATTGAACAGCTTAAAACAAAACACCCCATTCCTCATTGCTAGCAGTAGTTGATAAACACACAGGCATGTGGCAAGCACTGGCATAGTTTACACTTTCAGCCATTGCAGTTGTAAATTCCTAACAAGCAAAAACCAAACCAAAACATTCAGCTCTGAAATCCTACACTTTTTCCAGACTGTGAACAACGTATTTAGTAATGTTCAACTATTTCCTTGATTTCTCAGGATAGAAGAAAATGTTATGGGATTTTATTATTTGGATATTTGGATCTCCTAACTCCCAAAATCCATGCACTCATGCCCCTAATCCCCTGTATAGCAACAACATTATTGTAATTATCCAAATTAAATTTTTGCCATTTACTTCTGCTATTTATTATATATATTACATTAGATTGATTTGCATTCAGTGGGTTCAGTTGTAGCCAGTAAAGGCTGTGAACATTAAGCATGTCCAGAGGTATACAGTTTAATATCATATATGTGTACTTCAAAAGTTAACATAAGACACTCATTATATACTGGCAATATGAAAAGCAATATGGAAAACAGAGCAGGGATAATTATAAATATGATACAAAATCAAACAATTTTTAATGAACTTTCACTTGGCTTTTGCCAGTATTTCTCAACATTTTTGCAATGGATAACATTATTGTCATATCTTAAAAACATATACAGTAACAATTAACTTTTGTACATACATCAAAGATTTTTTGGCAATGATTTGTCAATGATTAGATTCTACTTACAGAGCTACATAAGCATTATCAGGATAACTTGTCATTTAGATAAACTTCTACAAAAGATAATGATTTAACACTGGAATAATGCATATTATGCTTTTGTGTAGTGTTTATTCTGTGAATTACACTATTTGTTATAAATGAGGTCCGACTGCATATAAAAAGTTTTAGGATCGAGAATATATATGTGCAAGGAAGGTTTAATGTTTTCATTCCTCTAAAAAGATCTTTGCAGCAGCATCTGCTATTGGTTTTAGTATTGAATCTTAACCTTATTTTGCATAAGAAATATTTTTTTACTCTCTACTGAGTTGCTACAAAATAATATTCCATATTCCATGATAGAATTAAAGTGTACATAACACAGTAAGGTAAGTGTGTCAGTAGAACTCACACTAACCAGCTCTCAGATAGAATAACAGGTGGAGCTAAGTTTAGGTAAGTATACTTTATGTGAGCTTTCCAATCTAAATATCTGTCAATTTGAAGGCCCAGAAATTTAGTGGGTAAATTTCTTCTAATAACAAATCATTAATTCCAATTTCCATTTGAGTATTGACATATGACAAGTTATAAATTTTACAACTTATGGTTTGTCTAGATTCACAGGTAATCTGTTCTAAACTAAAATGACATAGGGCTGAAAGCATAATTTAATTTAATTATACACTTGTTAAAATTTGTACTGGTCACCAGAAAACTAGTGTTATCAGCAAAAAAAAAAAAAAAAACAAAAAAAAAACAACAACAACAACAAAAATCTGTACTTGAAGTGTCCTTTATATAAACTAAGAGGTTGTTTATATAGATCAGAAATTGTAAAGGACCCCACATGGAGCCTTGCGATACTCCATGAGTTACTACTTTCCAATTCAAAGTTTGTTTCTTATTACCAATATTACTGTCTACTTCAACACTCAGCTTTCTTTCATTGAGATATGATACAAACCATCTTAAATGTTCATTTTTTAGCCCATAGAATTCCAATTTTGCTATAAGAATGTCATGATTAACACAATCAAAAGACTTTGCTAGATCACAGAAAATTGCACCTATATGTCTTTTTCATTTAAGGCAATCAAAATTTTATGTGCAATTTACGTTAATTGATGGACAAAATTCAATGCCATGGCCGGGATTTGAACGACAGATCTTGTTTCTGTCCAGTTGCTCAGTGGGTAAGAGCAATGTGTAAGTTTATAAGTTGCATTATTTTTGAATATTCCCTTTCTGAATCCAAACTAATGACTGACAAGTATGTTGATATATTCAAAGTATTTATACAGTCTAGTGAACATTACTTTTTCAGGAACTTCTGAAAAAATCGATAAAAGTGATATTGGTCTATAACTTGAAAAATTTGCTTTCGTCTGTTTTGCCAAGAGATTTAACAATTGAGAATTTCATCTTATCAGAGAAAATTCCAGTCTTTAGAGGCTTATTGCATAATTAACTAAGGGGACTGCTAATTTATGAGGTGCAAGATTTTAAGATTTTTGTAGTCATATCATGATAACCAGAGGAATTCTTCATTTTAAAAGGATCAATATTTATTTTGGTAGGTGTGGATAGATTGACCTTAAATTTAGGCACGTTTGTGAAACATGATCTCCGAAGTTTTAGCGCTGCATCTTTACTTCCATAATTAATATTGAATTTTTTTCGTTACATTCAAAAAGAATTTGCTGAACATTTTTACAACTTCAAGAGGTTTGGTAATTTCTTGATTGTCAACATTGAGTGTTATTGAGTAATTTTATAATGAGTGCTTATGTGTTACAGTTTTTATTATATTCCAAGTGATTTTTTATTTATATGTCCTAGTGCTGAATTAGTTTATTATACTGCAATATTTTAGCTGCTTTTGTTACCTTCTTTAAAAGTTTACAATATTTTTTGTATTAATTTTTAAAATCCAAATTGTTAGTAATTCTAACTTGCTAAGAAGTTATTTCTTACACCTAAATGGGGTTTTAATCCCTAAAGTGATCCAGTGATGTCTCTTTTGAAGTAAATGTCTTTTTAAACTTAGAAGGGAAACAAAATTAAATATGAGTTTTAAAGCACTGAAGAAAGTTATTATAATTATTATTGGTTCCATTAGACTCATAAGTTTGTTTCCATAATTCAAGTTCAAGGATTTTGCTAAATTCATTCAGAGTATTTTCTTTTTTATCCCTATATTTCCTATATGTATATTTAGGTTTGAGTTTTAAATTTATCTTTTCAGTCCATGGAATTTGTGCATCATGATCTGAGAGTCCATTAGTTTTGGATGAAACAGCAAAATTTAGCTATTTCAGAATTTACATATATATTATCTATAGCTGTGGATGATTTATTTTAAATACTTGTTGGAGAGTTTACTGTATGTGTCATATGGTATGTTGTAAATGAAGGGCGAAGCTGTTGCCTTTGAAGACTTGATTTCAATAATCCACATTTATGTCGACACATATGATAATTTGTATTTTTGTTTTAAATAAAATGTTCAAAGCATATTGTAATTGAGGAGCATTTTTTAAACATCAGTGGATGCAAAACTTTACAAAATTGAGTTATATATAGTACTGGCATAATTTCCACCTTCTGCATCGTTCTTTGAAATCAGATTTTGCAAAATTTGACTCATGTCCTATGTAGAAGGTAGGGAATATTAGCCGTTTCTTTCAAAACCCGATAGATGCACTTGCTCAATTAAAACAAAAGTCGATAGATGCAACTCTATGATTTTACGTTTCAGCACGTAGCAACCTCAATTCTATGAAATGCACATTGTTATTGAGTGCCATCTCACTGTTGCGATTCTTGGAATTATTAATCACTTCTACAAGCTGCAGCATTGGCAATAACTACAAACTTATGTTGTGCGCTTTCATTTCACATTCATTTCTGAAAGCTTTCTTAAACTTACATAGCATTTTTATTCTTAGTTGAGACACTGCAATGTTCTTTACACAATGGACAGGAGCTCAGATTGTGAAACTGTAGATACTATTCGTAGAATGCACAGGAGGTGGAAATTGTAAAAGCAAGAAAAGATAATTAAAATGCAAGTGAAGTAAACTCATACTCCATCAGTTTCATGTTCACATGTTCTCGATTGCACCCCAAGAAATGCTAAAAGTAAAAGGCATAAGCTCTCTGATGTGACTGATTTGATTTATAATGATATAACTGGATTTCACCATCACCTTTCCGTGCTAAATCAAATAGATCAAGATAAATTCCTTATGAAATAAATGTGTATTACATCTCCTAATTACAGAATGATGAAGAAAGAAGCTCCAAATATGAAGCAGACTGTTAGCATTAAATACAGTGTGAGAACAAATGATGGCCAAGTATTGTCAGTATGCACTGCTAACTTCCAAGGAATCAAAGGGGGGTCAAAAGATAGATTATCTCTCCTGGCTAGAAAGTTTCACTTATCTGGTAATGCACCAAAGGAAACCAGAGGCAGTGGCAGAACAGGAATGTTGCAGAAGGGCATTTCTGTTGCTATAAAGAAGTTAAGAAGTACAAATATAGAGAAGTCCACTATGGAAGAGCAAAATCAAGGAGGGGATATTTACCTCAATAATTTAATATCTGAAGAAGGTGGAAAAACCTCTGTAAAGAAAGAAGATTAAGAAATCTACCAGTCTGCTTATTGTCTACATATAAGTGCATTGTATCATAGTCCTTACACATTGGAATATAAATATATATTTTGCAACTTCTTCAGTTTCTCATTCCATACATCACACACTGCCACATGCTCCATCTGCAAAATGGGATTGACGAAGATAAAGACAGAGGTAGACGTGGAAAAGACAAACAAACTAAGAATCAATTGCAGACTGCACAAGTTGTGACCAAAAATGCTTTAACAGCTACTGAAAGAGCCAAACACCTACACCATCACTATTTGCTTTGATATGCAGCACAATCAACCACTGCCTAAGCTTTATGTTAGTGATTATATGCAAGGCAGGTATGGCTGTATAATCTATACATAATGATTCCATCTAAAACCCAGAAAAAGGCGACATTTCCTTTAATACATTGTTGGAAACTGAATCTGCTAAAGGTTGCAATCAGGTTGTCTCATCTTTGTACCACTTCTTGTTGGAACTAAAACAAAGCATGTCCAACAACACTCCTTCCATCATTCGTTTATTTTCAGACTCTTGCTCTAGTCAGAACAGCAATAGTGTGATGATGTTCATGCTTATTGCTTTGAAGGAGAGTAAACAATTTTCCCGTTTTTCACATATCTATCCAATACATGGACACAGCTATAGCCTCCTAATAGAGTGAGGAAAGAAAAGAAGATGGATGTTCAGAATTTAGTGAAATATTTCGAAATTCCAGAAACTGCAAAGAACTTTATGAAGATTTACTAGAAAATACCAAAAAAGGTTAAAGCTTACTTATTCATATTGTTTGAAAATTCTTTGTATTCAATGTGCTTATTATATAAATAAAACAAAGCATTTTTATTGTGATTGTAGGAGTACATAGTTTCTAAATTAATACCTAAACAAATAGTCATTATATACATTAATATTGTATACTATATTATGTATTACAAAAAGTTGAAAATAAATAAAAAATAATCAATACATACAATGACAAAAATAACAAAACTTCATTTTTTAATTTCCCTTTCACGCAGAAAAGTTAATCAGCATCTATTGGTTTTTGAAAAAACCCTGCACTTTCAAACTTCAAATTTGCACTAGTTAAATTATGGTATTTGTTTCTTTTCACAATCAATGAGACAGTTTCAAGAAGGAGAATTGAATGATTAATATAGTGGCTGTGCTAAACAATTAGTATTACCAATAAATAGAAACAAAAAGCATTTTTCTGTGATACACATTTTGTCTATGTATCAAGTGTTGAAAAAAATGCTCCTCAATTGCTTTATAAATATTTGAAAATTGAAAAAAGGCTTCCAATTAGCTGAACTGCATAGTTCAAGGTCGTCCTCATAACAAAATCTGGATAAATCTAAGTCTTTACAGATCAGATCATTTTTAGCATAGACAAACTCTACATTCTGCTCCTAAAGAGTACCCTTGCAATAAAATTGGTTTAAATTCCTGCTGTGTCTGGTGATGTTCAGAAATACGTAGAATGTGTGGTAGTTAATTTCAGTTTGAAGATTAATATTGGGTTCATCTACTTTTTTTCTTAAGCCTCTTATGTTTTGATGAAATACAGATAGATTGTGATCATCATCATCATCATCATCATCATCATCATCATCATCATCATCATCATCATCATCATCATCATCATCATCATCATCATCATCATCATCATCATCACCATCACCATCATCGTCACCATCATCATCAATATTATTTTTATTGTTATTATTGCTATTATCTGGCCTTCCTACTGTATGTCTTTGATCATAATTTAATGAAGACCAAAATGAAATTACTTGACTGCAAAGAAAGTTGTTTACTGATTTTTATAATAAAGAGGATATTTTCGCTTTCTCTGTAACTTGTAATAAGCAAAGCAATGGATAGAAGAGAATACCTTATACAGGAGTGAACAGGAAAGGTCATGTGAGGTCATATGCATGTAATTAACAGGAGATTAATATATATCTTTCTTACCTCAGAGCTAGGTACAATGAGCTGGAAGTTCATCTGATCAATTGTGTCACCCAATTAACGGAAGGCAGGACCGACTGGAAGCTGGGTAAGGGACAGGAACCTTTCAGGCCATGCCTACCGATTTATGTTGTAGCGCTAACAAGGGGATGGTTGGAAAAACATCACTAGCCATCTCCTCCCCCTCCTCCTGCCGCCTGAAAGAACGCAAAATCTCCGGAGTATCTTTCCCTCTCCATGGTAAAGAATTCTCTAGAAACATTTAGCCACCTATAAATAGAAGCATGATGCGACCGAGAGTTCAGTTCAGTTCTTGGCGAGCAGCCGTAGGAGCGCCGTGCTAGTGAACGGACTGGAAGACTGTGTGCGTGTATCAGAGGAGTTGTACGTAATTGTGAGTGTAGAGTGGACCTGTGACAGGCAAACTGGTGAATTGTAATTGTGTGCGCTACGTAATTCTATGTAATCGGCAAGTGTTCCAACTGTAATGCGGTGGAAATAACATTTTGAGTTTGTGCAATTGGACTTTTAATTTCATGAACCCACAGACTCACAATATGGAACAAAACATTGCATATAAATAACATGCAGTGATGATTGACGCTATATGCCTGTAAATGAGAAGGAGCCTCAGAATGGAAGGCAAAGGAAGCTCTTATCAAATGACCTTGACAAGAATGGAGGATGAAATTCCTATAAGTTATTAAATCCTAATTTGTGTGGTAGTAATTAACTTTGTATTAAGTGACTTGTGTGTGAATTACAATTTGGTAAATATTTGTGTTCCCTTTCATCATTTTAACTAAAAAGCAATCCTTTATGCCTACCGTGAGTATTTATTAACTTTATAATTGGAAACAGATGAACAAAATGCATGCTCAAACACAACTGTCCTTCTATTGAATCAGATGAATTACTATACTCTCAAAACAGCAAATTGCGTACATTCTCGCTATTGGTCTTCAAACAGAAACAACTGAAATACTGTGCCAATGAAGAAATATGAAACTGAATCGTCCTATGCAAATGAAATGCTTATTTTGAAATTCCTGGTAGAGTCTCCAAAAGACCTTATCATTCTGCGTGATGTTTGTATAACTCTGAAACCGATAATATCTAAGGACACAACAAAAGTATACCTTACTTATTTCAATTAAATTTAATAAATAAGGGTATATTCAATACCTTAAATACCTTTCTATCATGTGTTAACAGATATGACTGATGTACTCTCTTATTCATATTTTAACTATCAGGAAATATGTAAGACAAGAATTTCTGCAACTGACAAATTTTTTAAGAACAAAACTGTTCATTTATATCCACTGACTTATGAAAAAGTGCCCTTTTAGATTAGATTAGATTTACTGAAGAAGTACTGCTTTCAGGGAGACTCATGTCAGTGTACGGCACCCATGTTTAGTGCCTCTACCACATGTTTAGTAAGCACAAACGTGTTATATTCTAAATCCTTTCATGGAAGTGTTGAAAACAGTGTTGTTGTATAAATTAAGTTAATTGGGAGTCGATTAATAACACAAAACAACACTCACTTTTAAATTTTCACGGAACCGGTTTCTGAGGCCTTCCCTCTATCTTCAGCCGGACATCGACTAGTACTCATTGGTGTAGCTGGCAATATTTTGTCTTCGGTCTCCTCTGGTGGCGGTTCGAGGAACTTGCTGAACAAATCTTTCTGGGGGATGTCGAAATTGAATACTTTGTTCCTATTTTTTGAAATAAAGATTTGTTCCCATGTGGACAGTTCTTCTTTTCCTGTTGTATGTTTTAGTAATTTTGGTTCTGGATTTATGTTGTGGTTTTTTTCCCAAAAATGCGTGGCAACTGCTGATTTTTCTAATTGTTTGTATTTTATGTTCCTAAAGTGTTCCTTTGCTCTTGTTTCTAAATTTCTTTTGGTTTTTCCAATATAAATTTGACTACAGTCACAGCATTCAATTTGATATATACCAGATTTTTTGTTAGATGGAATGGCATCTTTGATGTTTGAGCA